>VMDO01003693.1:0-96466 GCA_007922755.1 Pedetes capensis | reverse complement strand
AAATTGCTGTGAAAAGGTCGGAGTGACACAAGAAGCAGGACAAAGGTGTGATCAATCACCCAATCTAACACAGCAAACTATATAACAGGAATCTCATCATTTTTAGTAGAAAAGAGCTCTTGGGAACACAATACTGGGGCTCTACTCCCAGCTCTGAGACTACATAATTGTGTGAATTTGGACCCACAACTTAGCCACCATGGTTTCTGTTTACTCACTTAAAAGTTCATACTGGTGTAATAGCCAATTCACTACTAAAGTTAATTATCTCTGTTATAAACAACTGAAACTTTGTAACACTGTACTTTCCAATGAAAAAAAAATTAACATTTTTTGCTTGTGCCTTCAAAGAGAAAATCGAGTGGCATTATTCTGCAAGGATTACAACTTTGGAGGTTTACAGGAGTCTTCCTTCCTTTCTAGATGAACCCTCACTGACAAAACCCTGGGCGAATGTCCCTATGGAGTTTGTCAGCAGCAGCGAAGTAGGCTAGACCAAACTGGGCTAGACCAGCAGCAGCGAAGTAGGCTAGACCAAACTGGGAAACAGTGAGAGCTCTAACTTCAGCGAAGCCTGGCAGCAACTGAAGGCCGCAGGTGCAGCAGCTGCGTTTTTAACAAAATAATACATTGCAGAATCAGTGTAAGTGGGATTTTCTCACAATTGGCTTCTGCTTGCTCTAAAGTATGTACTTCACAGTAACTATATTGCTTAGAGGCAAACTAGTAATGGTAACGACATGCCTTCTACCTATCAGTATGGTAATTCCTTGGGTTTTTGTTCATTTTTCTTACTGAATATGGATATAATCAAAATTACCCCAGGTGACCAGAAGAGGTGAACAGTCAGAACGTAATTGAACAGCAGCATGGCGTTTCTACACATTTGTCACTGTGAGTCTGATCCTCCACCTGAAAGTGTGTATGTGCACATGCATGCGTTCATGCTTGCTTCCGTGTGTGTGAAGCAGTTCACGGGCTAAGGAAGGAACGGTTTCCAAGTACCCTGTCATGGCCGGCCTCATGCTCCACAATTCGGCCTGCCTTACTTTTCTCTGTCAATAGAGCAACCTTCCAGCAGGGAGCCCTGGAAACTGAACAATATAATAAGCACAAGGACTCTGCCCAGTGCGGCTCGTGTCCTGCTTATATGCCCAGGGTGAGGCCATTTCCTATAAAGACAGGCACCTAGATCTGGAATAAGTGAAATGAAAGCTAGAACTACATGAGAATCAGGATGGTACATATCATACTACCTTGATCAGAATGCCACTTCAGATTTCACATTAATGTAAAATAGATCAAATACACGTGTTTATCTCTGTTTTTCTGTTTACCATTGTCGCTCCTGGAAAATGACACTCAAAAGTTGGTTTTTGTAAGCTACAAACATCACAAAGACAAAGAGAATGGTCAAAGAGATAAAGATACACAAACTTTTAGAAATTGAGAGTAAGGCATTTGGATGGATAGGAAATTAGCGAGTGACCTAGCAGGACAGAAAAAGCTGGAGGCTGTGGATTGTGGGTGCTGTGATGTGCCCTTCAGATCTTCCTTCTAGAAAGATGGAAATAGTGGCCCGATTGCTGGGAGTTCTGAGGATAGACGGCCCTCTCTCCTCTCACATTTGAGAATGGCCTCAGCCGAGGAAAACTGTCAAGTCCAAGGGCACACCACCTTCGCAGAACGTGATATATCCTATCATAACTGGCATTGAGATATAAAGGCTCTATGTTCACTCCATCCTGAAGCGCTACTCACTGGAACTGCATTACTACTAAACCTCATCTCCTCTTAACTCTTGGCTCCTTCTCTCCCCGAAGAAGTGAACTCAAAGATATTCCCCAATAAAATAAATTCCTGCACATTTTCCAGAGAAATCATCTCATGAAAGTTGGTTCCAGCAGTGATTCAAGAAAGTAGATGGTGCTGATGGAGTTGTGGCTTGGATCACTTATGAAGAGGCAATGAGCCTTCTATGGCTGATAGCATAAAAAGCACATCTAATCCTTGGCACAAGGTAATGATGCTCATGTTGAAATCATGAATGGTGAACATGGGTGGTATTCCAGCTCAAGGCACTACATTAACAGGGCAAATATGTCTGATAAGTGATAAATGTGGGGTGAATAATGAGTATAAAGCAATGGGATTGGATACTTTGGATACTTGTTTACAAGTTCGGGGTGAAAAAGACAAATAAGGGCCAAAAGTAACTAGTAGGCAATTAAAAACTAAGGGTGAAAATCAGAAGGCCTTCTTTTAGCACATAAAGATATTCTCAGCTGGGAGTCATGGTGCACACCTGTAATCCCAGAAACTCAGGAGACTGAGGCAGGAGAATAATAAGTTTGAGACCAGCAGTAGTCTGAACAACTTCGCGAGGCCTTGTCTCAAAATAAAAATTTAAAAAAGGAGTTAGGAGGCCAGCTCAGTGGTACAGCACTTTCCTTGTATACAGGAGGCCTTGGGTTTAATTCCTTATGACTAAAAAAATTATATATATATATATTTTTTCCCCTCACTCCCTTTACCTAGAAGGCAAAAAGTTCTTAGAGATTGATATAGCAGTTAACATAAGAGAAGAAGAGCTCCAGGACAGGTTCAGCTCTCAGCCAGGTGCAGTGGCGCACGCCTGTAATCACAGCGACTCAGGAGGCATGGGCAGGAGGACCACAAGTTTGAGACCAGAGGCAGTCTACATAATTTAGCAAGACCCTGTCTCAAAAAGTAAAAAAAAAAAAAGGTGGGCTGAACGTGCAGCTCAGTGGTCCAGCACTTGCAAAGCATGCAAGCGTGAGGCCCTGGGGTTCAACCCCAGTACAACAAAGAAAAGAAAAGAAAAGGAAGGTGCAGCTCTCAAACCAACATGTATCTGGATGTCAAAGTCAGGGCCTGGCTGGGAAAGAATGGTACCTTGATATGTGGTACAGGAACACTTGGATTGATGTACACAAAGACCTTGTATTCTAAGATTCCAGCCAATGCTCTGCACTAGCAGGAGTGGATAACTGCTCCCTGCTGAAGTTTGATCCTCCTCCCTTGATTGAAGATAATGGAGATCCTTACCCGCTGGAGGAAAGCATGTGCCTCCCCTGAGCGACTCCACCCCCACATCCTGTTGTCTCTAAGTCAATAAACAGTGTAAATAAATCCTAGTTATAACAGTTATAAATAAATTACAGCAAGTCAAAAGTTTGTTGTACTTGCTTAGGGAGAAATGAACCTCTGCCAAGAAGGAATTTCAGGAATTAGCCACTCTAGACATCTAAGAGCCAGAAGAAATGCACTGGACTGGACTGGGAATGTGTTGGATTAAGATACAAGGAATGTAAGTTTAGATAAAGCAAGGTTTATCTATATGGGGCACTTTCTCATAATGTAGGATTTAACATTTTTGAAAGGACCTTGAAAAATAATGCATTCAGAGTAAGATGGCTTCTAGAAGCATGCACAAGTGATTTCTCACATATGTTGTTGTGGGAGAGTGGCAAAATTTGATGAAACTGTTCTATATCTTGATTGTGGAGGGGGATTGCACAAATCTGTTTCAAGGTCATAGAATTACATACCGAAAATCAATTTTATGCTATGTAATATAAACCTGCCATGAAGTGTACAAAAATACAGGAAAGATGCGCTATTCATTATGAGAGAAATACAAATCCAAATCATTAAAGAACAAAAGTTTGAGACTGGGGATGTAGCTCTGTAATAGAGCACTCGTCAAACTTGCACAGACCCTGCATTTAGTTGCTGGCATGAGAAATAAATAAGTAAATAAATAACTCAAATTTATTCCCATCAAACTGGCAATAATTAAATCAGTGGCAATATCAAGCTTTGTTTTGTCTTTATCATTCTCACAACAACATACCTGTATTAGTCAACCTTCATTGCCGTAGGAGAAAAACCAACCCTAACAAGCTTATGGGAGAAGAGGTTTACTGGGAGCTCACAATTAGAGAATCCATCCATAATGGTACCAGGGCAGGCGTGGCAAAGGTAGCAATAGGCCCTAGGTTAGACAACCTCATGACATGGTGGACCAGGAACAGAGAGAGCAACATTAGCCTCAAGTCCAGAATAAAAACCACAAAAGGCCCGTCCCCCCATGACATCACCTCTGCAGAGTTAAGACCCACATTCCAAAGTTCCATGAACAAACAGTGCTGCCAGCTGGGGACCAAAGCACATGACGCCTGGGGGACACTTTATATTCAAACCATGACAATACCTAAATGCCCTAGAGTTTAGTCTTTTGATTTCTTCTACCTTCTATCTGAATTCATTCTCTTAGTAATCACAACTAGACCCTTTGAGACATTTCAAATGCTGATGTTTTTCATCATGGATTTTAACATTTTTATTTCTAAATTATTGAGCTGCTGTTGTTAGGTGCTGTTGAGTCAGCATCTGACTCATAGCGACCCTAAGTACAACAGGTGAAACACTATTGTTAGTGCCTTTCTGCTATTCATAGGGTTTTCAATGTCGGATTTTTTTACTCTTGGAAGTGGGTTGCTGGGTCCTTTGCCCACGCTTACCGTAAGTACCTGGTGTTCCTAGGCAGTCTCCCATCAAATAAGTAATCAGGCCTGACCCTGCTTAGCTTCTGAGATCTGATGAGATCAAACGTCACAGTGGTACAACTACAGGCAATTATTTAGTTAGTATATATTTATTATGATTACTGTAGATTTGAGCACCCTCCTTAAATTCTGTACTTGAGGTAGGTGTCTTTCTCACTTCACCCTAGTCCAAGACATTAAATCCATACATATTCTAATGACTCACATATTTTATTACCTTTCTCCTAAGCTCCAGGTCCTTATATTCAATTATCTGAGTGATATCTCCAGTTAAGCATCTACCACACATCCCCCAACAGAACATATCCAAAATTGACTCTTCATTTCTCTCCCACCAACAAGTGGCACCAGTCTTCCCTAGGAGAGTCAACTGCCTACACTTGATGTATTCCAAGAATGGTAGGCCTCTACTCACTCTGGTATGTATGGCCAATAATGTGAGGTTGCATGGTTACTATTCCACATCCCTCCTCCAGTCTGACTACCATCTGTCAGAAAGCACAGATTTCATGGGTCTCTTATCTCTTTCAATGGAGGGTCTTTAATACAAGCAACAACTGCCTTATTCTAGTTTGCTCAATGTTTATATTGTCACAATTCCTCTATCTCAATTTATAAATCTCAAAACTTAGAGGACTTAGAAAGTAATTCTCCACCAAATTTCAGAAATTCTAGGCCTGGATTATAGCATATCATAGCATAATAATACTCTCATGGGATCATTCTCAAATGCTAAAGTGCATTTTGTTTTCAGTCATTTTGATAAAAATAATAAATACTGATAAAATTTATCAATGATGTAACATATATAAAGAAGAAAGAGGCATTAGGATAGGAAGACAATGCATTAACAGCCTGCATTATGGAGAAGACACAACTCTGCTTGCTGAAAGGAATCAAGCAAATCAAAATCCTGGACAATCTCAATCTTCTCTGCAACTTCATGATAAACGCAGAAAAGACTGAGGTTGTCCAAGATCTTGCTTTACTTGATTCTACAATCAACACCGATAAAAGCAGCAGTCAAGACATCAAAAGATGCACTGCACTGGGAAAAGCTGTTGCAAAAGACCTTTTTAAAGTGTCAAGTAAAGATGCCATATTGAAGATGAATGTGTGCCTGACTCATCCCATGGTATTTTCAATTGCATCATAGAGTTGTGGAAGCTGAAAGTTGAATAAAGGAGATAAGAATTAATGCTTTTGAATTACCATGCTGGAGATGAATATTCAATATAGAATGAACTGCCAAAGTACCAACAAATCCATCCTAAGGAAGTGCAACCAGAGTGCTCCTTGGAAGTAAGGATGGCCAGACTGCATCTTATATATTTTGGACATGTAGTCAGGAGGGACTAATCCCTGGAGAAGGACATCATGTTTGGGAGAGTAGTGGGTCAATGAAAAAAAAAAGGAAAATCTTCAACTACATGGATTGACACAGGTATCTGTAACAATGGGCTTAAACATATAAAAAATCATGCACCTGGTACAGAGTCAAAGAATGTTTTGCTCTGTTGTATATCGGGTCACTACTGAGTTGGATCTGACCAGATGGTACCTAACAACAATAATCTATCATTATTTAAAACCATATTTAAGCTGAGTGACATAGTACACAACTGTAATCTCAGCAATTTAGGAAGCTGAGGCAGGAGGATGATGAATTCAAAGTCAGAAGCAACTTCTGCCACTTAATGAGATTCACCTCAAAATATAAAAGTAAGTAGGGGCTTGGAGTGCAACTCAGTGATAGAGTATTTACCTAGCATGTGTGAGGCCCTAGGTTCAACCCCCAGTACTACAAAAATACATACATACATACATACATACATACATATTAAATAAGAAAAATGTTATTTTAAAAAGGTTATAAATGCTTCTGCTTATGAAGATGAATAGACTTTTGTAATCCTTTCATTTGACTTCTAATTGCAGTAATTGGGTTCTGATTCTGAAAACCTCCCATCCTCCTGTCAATCATGAGACTGACTTCTCATTGTCTCCACACACAAAATAGGCTTGAAGTAAATAAAATTAAGCCATGTTCTCAGGCTCAATTCCTGCCCGCCACCTCCCTGGCATGTGTTATTTTCTCTTGCAGTGCTATCTTATTACTTGCACAGGAACGTCTAATGATTGACGGAACTTGCCCAAAATAAATCCACCGTGTGATTGCTTCCTCCTGTGTGATATGAGTGTTATGAGAAAATAAGATAAATCAATAGTTCTTTCAGCCAAGGATGTATTTCTTGGACTCCAAATACTGTGCACAGCTGAACAGTTTTTTTTTTTTTTTGACAATAAGAGCAGCTTTTTGTTTTACCAACTTTTAAACATCTGAAGATATTTTTTCTTTTTGAGTGTATTTGCTCTCAGAATGCCAACCATGCAGCATAAACACCTTTATCTTCTCCTTGGCTATTCATTCATTCATTCGAATGATCAAAACCCCAGAAAGTTTTTCTTTTCACTTTCCTTTTCTCTATCTCTCTCTTTTTCATTTGTGCCTATTAATCATTCTTCTCTGCCCATCTGATGACTGAATGATGACCAAATAGTATTATCATGTTTTAATAGCCCAGGTTGTTTGAATCAATCTAGGTCTGAAGTAAAGGGAAGAAAGAATATTTTAAAATTCTACTATAGAAGTGGAGCTGGGGTTTAGCTCAGTTGGTGGAATGTTGCTCCACACACTCTAAAGACCAAGGTTTGATTCCCAGCACCGCAAAAACACGAGAAGGACATGGCAATCCACTCCCAAAGCAATCCCGAAAAATAGCCAGTAAAAACCCTACAAGAGTCACTGAGTTGGATTTGACTCAAGAGAACCTACCACCATCACTACCACCATAGAAGTAGAGATGGGAAGTGTCCAACCTTAGTAGAGTTTCAAGCTTACCCAATAATTTTCCTATCCCTAGACAACTCTCTTTCTGGATCCTTAGTATGCTATTTTCAAATATTTAGCCCCAATCCAACAATTAAAACATATCCCATAACACTTTGACATAATACTTTGTCCTTCTCTGCAGAGGAAATATGCAAAGGCACCTTCTATCTTCTTCAATGGCACAATTTTAGTGGATATTTTAAAAACTGTTTTATTGAAGACTAATTTGCATATGCCTGCAGCTGTAGCCCTGTGGCATCCGATCCTGTCAGATCTCGATCCCATCAGATCTCGGAAGCTAAGCAGGGTCAGGCCTGGTTAGTACCTGGATGGGAGACCGCCTGGGAACACCAGCAGCTGTAGGCTTGGGAGAAGGACCTGGCAACCCCCTCCCAAAAATCAGTCTGCCATTGAAAACCCTATGAACAGCAGAGAAGCACTGACAATAGTGTTTCCCCTGTTGTACTCAGGGTTGCTATGAGTCAGATACCGACTCAATGGCACCTAACAACAACAACAACAACAATTTGCATATAATAGAACATACTAATTTGCAATCTACATGTCAATGATTTTTGACAAATTTATACATCATGAAATATCTCTACAACACACAGAATATCTGCCCTACCCTAAAAAGTTCCGTTGGATCTTTCTGCAGTGTCTCAACACACCTTCAGCCCAAAGTTGCTAAGAGCTCCATTAAGTAAATTGATGAAAATAGAAGATGCACAATCATTGCACAAATCGCTGACACAATAATACCCATAGAGAAGGAATAATAATAAAATCCAGAACCATATGAAAAAGATATCCAAACTAAGTGGCATTATTTCCATAATGAGTTGTGCTAAAAGACATGGAGACTGTTTAAATTTAAAAATCTATATCAATGTCTGAAAGACACATTGATATTAATTCCACTCAGATTACTTCCTCTGGCTTTGAACACACTTACCCCATCCTTCCTGCCAGTGTCTGAAGCAGTTCTGGAAGTCCCTTTCTGTGTCTTCAGTTTCATCATCCATCATGACAATGCTCCATGTCACGTATTACTTCTGCTAAGGCCATTTCTGTCAAATAAAAACATTATGGTGTGTCTTCATCCACCTCATTCACTGGATCTGGCACCTTATGACTTATGGCTCTTTCTCAAAGTTAAATTGACCATGAAAAATAAACATTTGGAATTGATTCAGGACATCAAGACAGCCACAAATAAACATCCGCATGAAAGAGGACTTCCAGAACTGCTTCAGAAATGGTAAGAACGATGGGATAAGGGGGTTCCAAGCCAGGGGATGTATTTCCAGGGAGATTAATGGCAGTGTGTCTTTTACTGTAATATTTTTATTTAAACATTTACTGTATCTTCTGATTACAACCCATATGTAATTGTGTCTAACATATGAACGTGCATGTGTGTGTGCACATGTACATCTCCTGTTGTTGTTGTTAGGTGCCATTAAGTGGGTGTCTGACTCATGGCAACCCTATGTACAACAGACAAAACACTATTGTCAGTGCTTCTCTGCTATTCATAGGGTTTTCACTGGTTGATTGATTTTTGGGAGTGGGTTGCTGGGTCCTTCTCCCAAGCCTACAGCATCTGTGTTCCCAGCTGGTCTCCCATCGGAGTACTAACCACGCCTGACCCTACTTAGCTTTCGAGATCTGTCAGGATCAGATGCCACAGTGGGACAGCTGCAGGCAGTGCATCTATTAATGTACAATAAATGGTGGCAATATTTACTGAGTGAGAAAATATTTTAACATATGAGAACAAAGCCTGCAATTATTAAATGTCATAAATTAACTAGAATTTTAAAATGCACTTTAAAACTAAAAAGTTGAGATGATAAAATTTGAAAAATTTCAGTATAAATAATAAATGATAGATGATGTCTTTTTATTAGAAGACCTTCTAAAATTTTGCACTGGATAATTTTAAATATCTTAAGGGGGAAATGTATAATACATTAGAAATTTATTTACAATATAAAAAAGCAAAGAGTAAAATTTAAAAAGTTGATTTCACTTGTAATCAGAGACAATAAAATACTATTTTTAATCTATAACATTAGTAAATATGAGAAAGAATGATAATATTCAATGCCAGCACAGGTACATGCTAAACATGTACCCTCAGAGGCTGCTAATGGGAATATGGAAATTTAAGCAGGCAATTTGGCAAAATGTATCAGATACTTTAAATTATGTACTGCACTTTCATTTCTAGAAATATGCTCTCAAGAAATAATCTAATGAGAGGATTGTATTAATCACTTTTCTCATCACTGTGACAGAATGCCTGACTTAAATAACTTAAAGGAATAAGGACTTATTTCGCCTCATGGTTTCAGAAACTGCTGTCCAGAGTTGTGTGGCCTCACAGGCCTAGACAAAGCATCATGGCAGTGGGCATGTGTGGCAGATGAGCTTTTCGTGAGAGCTATGGAGCTATGCCAGGAGCAGAGAGCTATGGAGCTATGCCAGGAGCAGAGAGAGGAGATTGCTGGCTTTCTCCTTTTTCCCCCCTTTTATGCTATCCGTGCCCCCAGCCCATGGTGTGGTGTCACTCACGTTGAATGTGGATCCTTCCCCCTTAGTTAATCCTCTCTGGAAATGCCCTCACCAGCATACCCAGAGGTGCACCTTACCCATCTCTCAGGGAACTCTAAATCCAGTCAAACTGACAATGAAGATTAACCATCACACCCATATCACAAATAATGCCAGAAGGTCAATGCAAATTACATTTGAGGATCAGGGTTTGTTAACATAAAGACGAGAAGGGTATAATTTCTAAAGGATGGAAGTTGCTTCTTACAGAATCTACTTTTGACATGCTTATAATAAGATATATTGAAATACCTAGGAAAACTTTGAGAGAATAAATTGGAGTCATTTCTGCATTGGCATTAATAATAAAATTTGGTTGTTGCTCTATCATTTTCTTTTTTCTTCTTGTTTTTTTTTTTTTTTGTGTGTGTGTGTGTGTTTTGTTTTTTGTTTTTTGGTTTTTTGAGACAGAGTCTCGCTAAATTACACAGTGATCCTACTGCCTCCACCTCCCAAGTCGCTGGGATTACAGGCATGTGCCACCGCACCTGGCTGATCTATCATTTTCTATATGTCAATTTTACAACGAACATGCAATGATTGTGATTTAAAAAGTAATCAAACATAAAAAAATAAGTAGTTTGATTTACAAAGGGGTCTTGCTGTAATCAGTCCACAGTATTCTCTTTTATAATATCCTTATGAATTTCACCATTTTCTTCTCAGATTTGTTCTAAAGTTATAATGAATTTTCATTTATCCTGTGTCAAAAGATATATAATTTATATAGCTTTTAAAGAATATCCCATGTAAAATTAATATAATAGTCAATAGAAGAGTCATTTCTAGGTGTAGAACTAGTAATAATAACCAGAATATAAAAACAAAAGCCCACTGGAAGTTGTTAAAAGGGAAAGAATTGCACAAAATATATTTAATAGACTTTATTTAACAAAGAACAAGTCATCATGAAACAGACAGCACTCACAACCAGAGAAAGTTCACAGAGCTCGGCTCTGCAATGACAGCAGTACTTGTAGACAGAATGCCAAGGTAAACTACAGAATAGTTTGATTGGTTACAGCTATATTTTTGCCTTATTTAGACAGGATCTGATCAGTTAATCACTTGTCATTTGCTGAGTTCTGGCTATCTGTTACAAAAACAAATACTGCTAAATTGGGTTTTATTTTGTTTGCACATTTTACATAAATTATAGTTCTTTAAATAGGAACTCAAAGTATGCATATAGCCTTGGGTCAAATTAAATTTAACCAAGTGAGCAGGAGGCCTGGCATAGCTCCAAGTACTTTGACATGTTAACTCAATGAATCCTCAAAACAAAATTTTAATACAGGTGCTGATGTCATCCCCATTGTAAAAGTGACCAAACTGAAGAACAGAAGGCATTAAATGTTCCTGGGTTAGGTGTCTAATATGTGAAAGATCTGGGATTTGAACACAGGCAGTCTTCATAATCTATATTTTTACCACTCCTTACTGTCTCCGTACCCTACTGCTATTTTGGAAATGCATTTAATGGCTTGTGTAATTAGGCTATCTTTTCATAATTACCCTTACAGACTTTTGAAAAACATACAGTGTCCTTTAACCCACTGAGAAATGTTCTTTCCCTCTCCTATTGAAAGTAAATACACCCATATGGCAGAGTTGCTCTTACTCCCTACAAAGATGCTAATGAACATTTTTGGCCTCAAGTAATAACACAATCACCAACCAAGCGTGCACTTAAATATCACAGAAACTTAAAATATATATATT
The DNA here is from genome assembly GCA_007922755.1 of Pedetes capensis. Taxonomy (NCBI): domain Eukaryota; kingdom Metazoa; phylum Chordata; class Mammalia; order Rodentia; family Pedetidae; genus Pedetes; species Pedetes capensis. The sequence goes on along the minus strand of VMDO01003693.1, from coordinate 84,637 downwards.
GGCTTATAAGAACCAAGCTTTTTGACACAATTCTAAAGGGATATTTTCATATTTAACAACTTAAGTAAGGTTTTAGAAATAAAAGACAAATTATTATTATTGTTGTTGTTGTTTATTTTACCTAAGAGAGCCATAAATACAGGTACATCCAATTTTTGGCTTGCTTATCCTTAATCATCCTGCTGGGTTTCCTGAAGGATTTACAGTTAAATAACATAAATAGCTCCCATATATCTGTCAGCTTGTCATGTTGTGGGGGCCTGCATATTGCTGTGATGCTGAAAGCTATGCCATGGGTATCTCCAATACCAGCAAGGGCCACCCATGGTGGACAGGTTTCAGCTGAGCTTCCAGACAAAGACAGAGTAGGGAGAAGGACCCAGCAGCCAACTTCTGAAACAATTAGCCATTGAAAAACCTATGAATAGCAGAGAAGCACTATCAAATATGGTGTGGGAAAATGAGTTCCCCAGGCTGGAAGGCCTTCAAGAAACAACTGAGGAAGAGTTGCCTTCTCAAAGTAGGGTCAACCTTAATGATGAGAATGGAGTAAAGTCACTGGGATCTCCTTGTACTGATGTGGCATGACTCAAAATGAGAAGAAACATAGTGGCTGCAACATCGGGCTCAAACATAAAAAGACTGTGCATTACACAGTATTGGGTAGTGTCTCATTCTGTTGTATATAGGGTCACTATGAGTCATATCTGACTTGACAGCACCCAACAAATATGTAGAAATTGAATGGCTGGATCATATTCTAGATAAATATATAACTTTTTGAGAAACTGCAAAACTATATTCTAAAGTAGTTTATCATTTCACATTGCAACAAGCAGAGTATAAAAACCACTTAATCCACATCATCACTAAGATTTTTGGTAAACCTCTTAATTTTAGCCTTTTACTTAGAGTGTAGTGGTATATTATTATTGTTTAAATTTGTATTTCACTAGTGACTAATTAAGTTCATTTTTTCAGTATATAGTGTATATCTATACTTATACCTATATCTGCATGTATTTATATATATGCACACACACTATATAGAGAGAAAGTTTGGTGAAACAGCCTTCAAATCCTTTGCTCATTTTAATTGATTTATCTCCTTGAATTATAATAATTTTTTACACATTCTAAAAATATCCTTTGCCAACTGTATATTTTGCAAATATGTGCTCCCAGGTGATAACTGTGCATTTCCATTTTTCAAACAGGGACATCTGAAGAGCAAAAATATTTAATTTTGATGAGGTCCAATATGTTGACTTTTCAGTTTGTATCATATTTAAGAAATCCTTGGCAAACATAAGGTCACTAAAGTTTTCTATTTTTTCCTAAAATTTGTAATTCTAGTCTAGTGATCTAGTTCAAGTGATTTTTGTACATTGTTTGAGACAAGGGTTGAAATCCATATTTTGACATATGAATATTAAATTGTTGCAGCACTATTTATTGAAAAAAAAAATTCCCTTCCCTCAGTGAATTGCTTTGGCAACTTTCTTGTGATTTCACATGTTTGGTAATTTTTGACTGGATGCCAGACAGTTTGAATTTTAACTTGCTGGGTGATGGATATTTTTATGACTACAAATATTTGTAGCTTTTTGCTAGTGCATACTTATGCACTGAAGTTACTTGGGAATTTTTTGGTCCTTCTGAGGCTTCTTTACAAAATTTATTACATGGGATTAAGGCAGCCATTAGTCTAGGGCTAGTTTTTCCCACTGAGCAAAGAACTTTCGGAGGATGCTATCCGGCACTTCATGAGGTATAATTTTCCTCCCCGGAAGAAAAAAAGAAAATCTTCCTGAGTTTATGAGAGCTCTAAGAATCATTCCTTTTGTTCCTTTCTGGTGTTTCTTTCTCTGGATTTAAGTAATTTCCTTGCACATGTTTGCTGAGCAGTACTCAGCAGGACTCAGCTAAAGAACTAAGAGAACCCTTGGGTAACAGAGAGCTGGAATGTTCTAGGGTCCTCGCATGCACTTGCGTTCTTGTTCTCTCTCTCCCTCTCCCTCTCCCTCTCCCTCTCCCTCTCTCTCTCTCTCTCTCTCTCTCTGTCCTCTCCCTCCCTCCCTCCTCCCCACTTCCCCTCCCTCCTCTCCTGTCTTGCAAGGTTACTTGAGATCTTTAAGTCACTTTGGCTTCCCCAATCTCCCACCCCAAACCTTCTTTTCTCAGAGGGATCACTGGGCCACCCAGGTTCACCTGCCTCCCTGCTCTGCAGCTGGTAAACTGGACAGTGAGCTAAGGCACCAGTGGCCATTGCCTGATGTGTCTTCCCTCTGCTCGTGTTGACTACACTGCACTTCCCGACGTCCAATGTCAGAGAACCTGTCAAATATTTTGTTTTCCAGGTGGAATAGTAACTCTGGCTCCTGTCACTCCATCCTGACCAGTGAAAAAAATTTAATAGGTTTTCTACCACATTCTAGTGGAAATCTTGCCACTCCAAGGCAGGAGGTTCTGCTTCTTTAGTGTCATTGTTCTCCAGATGTAGTAGACAGAAAATCACTTGAGAAACTTGTTGCGTGCTTCCCTAATTTTAATTCAGTAGATCTGGAATTGAATTCAAAATATGAATTCTTAATAAAGCCATCCCATGCACTGATACAAGTAGTTAACAACCATAGTTTGAGAAATTTGCTTTTGTGATGATATTTCCAGTTTAGCATGGGTAAAAACAGCTAAGCATCATGCATGGGACAGGGCAGACGAGGACCTTATTTCTATTATCAGTTTTCTGGTTAATTGTCATCATGATATGCCCATTTTTCACTCTAATCCTCAGTTCCTTCTTATCCAGAGTTGGGGTCCTGTCCATAGGTGAGCAGAGAGAGGAGCCTCCACATGCAATCTGTCCCTTTTCTATGTTCCATGTTGCTAACCACATGTACATAATTACTGTGCTCTCATCTGCTCTCTGTCTTCTATAAAATTTTTTAAAGCCCTGGGTTGCTAATATTTTTGTCTCACTTTCAAAATTGCTGTGAATACATTTCCATATTTATATCCAGTTGTCATTTCAATTGAATTTCTTGGATGAATCATTAAAAACAGACTCAATTCACTATCTTCTGCTAGAAAATAAACAATTTTTATTTTTTATTCAATTATTTTTGTACTCTTCACAATTGCAGGGTATGGACTCAACCCCGATGTCCATCAACAGAGGAATGAATGGAATAGTGTTATTTTTGTTGTTAGTGACCCTATGTACAACAGATGAAACACTACGTGACTCTGTGCCATGCCCAGCACTCTTGTCAATGCTTCTCTGCTATTCATAGGGTTTTCAATGGCTCATTGTTTTTTGGGAGTTGGCTACCAGATCCTTCTTCCCTGCCTACAGCCCCTGGTGTTCCCAGGCAGTCTCCCAACCAAGTATTAAGCCTGACCTTGCTCATTAGCTGCCAGTATCTGATGGGATGGTGTGCCAACATGATATGACTGCAGGCTGAAAGATCAGAGTGCTGGAGCAGAGCCCTATATTCTTAAGATTGGTTGTTGTTAGGGTTGTTGAGTCAGGTCCAGCTCATAGTGACCGTTGTAGGGTTTTTGATGGCTGATTGTTTTGGGATTATTTTCAGGAGCGGGCTGCCATGTCCTTCTCCCAATTTCTGTGGTGCTGAGGCTTGAACCCAGGGCCTCAGAGAATGCAAAGCAGCACTCTCCCAACTGAGCCAAACACCAGCCCCTATTGAATATTACTCAGCAATAAAGAAGAATAAAATTCTGTCATTTGCAGCAAAACGGATAGAACTGGTGAACATCATTTTAAGCAAATTAACTAAGACTCACAAAGAGAAATACCATATGTTCTCATTCATATGTGGAAGCTAAATCTTACTCAAAGGAAGAAAAAATATATTTAGAGATAGAAAAATGAACGTATATAATACCTATCTAAGAATGTAAAAAAAAAAAGAAAATCAAAGAAAGAAAGTGGAGGAGATTAGCTGGTGGGAGCAGAGGGTAGGGAACGGAGGGGAAAAGAAATAATGTACAGGGGCAAAGAGGGAGAGGAAAATCTCAAAATTAAGATGCACCTGTATAAATACATGAAAAAAATAGGGGGAAAAGAAAAAAATTAGAATATAACCCATTAGTGTATATGATTTTCATTACATGTTAATTAAAAGTCCTACTTTTACTGTTCTTTATACTGTTATGTAAACTATGTAAGATGATGAATGTGTAAACAGGAGTGATTTAATTGTTGCACAATGGATATAGCAAATGACTTATTACTCTGTAACCCACCAACATTTATAATTAAAATAAATGCAAATAAAGACAAATAATTTTTAAGTACCACTAGAAGTAATCTTTTAAATGAGTGGGCTCTTACGGTTTGAGTGAATGATTTCTGTATTTTGTATAGTGCTAATAATATTTTGGATTTTCTACAGTAATGAATCAATTTTCTAAGTCTTTATACTTCTTATTCCATTCTATTTTTAATGAACCCCAATTGTAAAGATCAGTATTTTTTATCTATTTTACTGTTGTTGTGCCCAACTCATAGCAACCCTCATAGGGTTTTCAACGGCTGATTGTTTGCTTGTTTGTTTGTTTTTTAAGATTGCCTTGGAGTGGATTGCCATGTCCTTTTCCCATTTTTGTAGTACTGGGAATCAAACCTGGGACCTCAGAGACTGCAGAGGGGCGCTCTATCAACTGAGCTAAATCCCAGCCTCCTACTTCACTAAGGAGGTTTAAATAACTTACTGAAAATCACACACATAGACAGGAATAAAATTTCAAGTTTTCTAACTTTAAGATCACTGAGGTTTACTTATATGTTTTTATTGTTTTTGTCATTATGTCCGTTTTTAAAATTATATTATTTCATGAATCATTTACTTCTACTACAGACCATGTTGCTGCAAAATATTGAAGGTAAATAAAATTAAATAATGCTACTGGGCATTTTTATTCATCTCATTGAAGACTAAGAGCTTAGCTTGCTGTCCTATGTTGTTGTTGCTGTTAGGTGCCGTCAAGTTGGTATCTGACCCATAGCGACCCTCATAGGGTTTTCAATGGCTGAGTGCTTCGGGATTGCCTTGGGAGTGGATTGCCAGGCCCTTCTCCTGCTGCCCTATAGTAATTTCTAAATGCTAGGTATTTATATAAGACATTTCTGAATACTAATTCATTTTGTCTTCATATAACACTGAAGTATGGATTATTATTATTGATATTTTACTGAGGGATAAACTGAGGCACAGAATAATTCAGCCCAGGTCACACAGGACTTGTAACAGCCCAGACACAAATTTAGGAAGTTTCCTCCAAAATTCATACTTCTAATTGTTATACATCACTGACTCTTGTTTTGAAAAACTCCTCTGTATTAAATCTAGTGAATCACTTTTATTGACCTGCTCGATATTCTAAGTACTATCAGAGATCACTTTTAAAAGTTTGCTTCCCAAAAACAAACAAACAACAACAACAACAACAAAAAAAAAACAATTTTACCCAACCTGTGCTTGTTCTCCTTAGGTTAAATGACTCAGATTTTTGCAGCCACTGTTTTAGTCATCTTCTTTTCACTTGGGATTTAAACATTAGGTTTGGTATTAATCTCTATTAAACAGTCAAGAAGCACCTATTAACATATTAAATTGACTTAGAAATGAAAACAAAATTTAGAAGTATTCCTTGGGAATTATTACTTTGACAATTTCATGGTTAAAGAAATAGTCTTGTGTGTATTTAAATACAATAGTTCAACTTGCTCTTTCATTTTAATGGCACCTCCCTTTTCAATCAGTTTTTATTTTATAACTGTAATGTATCCAAAGGAGGAGCTGGGAGGTAACATTAGGATGACCAGATTTAAAGAGTCATTTAAATATTAATAAGACACTTAAACCAAAAGGTCCCTTGTGGACACATCCAGTACTGGTAGAACACAGTACAATATTCTACCGGTACATTAAAGTATTCATAGAGCCTCTAGTTAGTGAGTAAAAAGTAGCCTTGAGCTGGATACAGTGGTGCATGCCTGTAATCCCAAGACTTAGAGACTGAGGAAGAATAATCTGGAGTTCAAGGTTAGCCTGGGCTACACAGTCTCAAGGAATAAGCAAACAAACAAAAAAGAAGAAAGAAAAAGAGAGGGATAAAAAGAGGAGTTATGTGTTGCACTGCACTGATTCTTGAAAGATTAATGTAAAAGAGTAAAGCTATAATCAGAGAAGTGCTAATGATGAGCATGACTGCCTACATCCAGATGGATTTAGAGAAAGGAATATTATGAATCACTGACACTATTAAAATGCTGAAGGAAAAACGAGTGAGTAGAAAGCCCCCCTATGCTCCTTTTGTACCTCAAACTCATCCTGGGGATTTAGAGATGTCCTATTTCAAAAAGCAAGGGTGAGTTCCACAATCTTAAGACATCAAGAGAGTTTCTGTGGTGCACATACTCTTTATTCCGACACAGTAAGTTTCTTGGACACTTATTTATGTGATGATAACACCTAGCATTGTTGGTAGGCACCCAACATGTGACAGAAACTCAAAAATAATCGGCCTATAAACAAATTCATATTGTTGCCCTCAAAATTAAATTTGCATGCTTGTGAGAAGTATTGTAAAATAAACTTACATGTTTTACAAGTTACTGACTGGAATAAATATATTGCTTTAAAGTATATTGGTTTTTCCTCCTTCCATTATCCTTTCCTACTAGGGAAATGTTCATTTCTCCATTAGATACATATTTTCAAATAGCATCTGAATATATTCCCATCAATCTACTTATAATTAAGATCTACTAAGAGAGATATATATCTAGTTATATATTCCCAAATTTCTCAGTATGTCCATATCATTAACTTGGTCTTTAAACAATATAATACAGAAGCACCTGTTCATCATTTAATGTTATCCTGACATGATTCTAGCAACAGCAAGAGGCAAATTTTCCAGGCATTAAACTTACGATATTCCAGCTTTTGTGAGAAAACACAGCTCTTCAGAATTGCAATGATTCATTATTTAAAAAATGAAAGCCAATAAAAACTAGACAGTAAAAACCTGAAATCATTCAAGATATGCAATTTAGTTAGCTGCTTGTCTTGTTTGTTTAACTTGATTGTGGTGTTAACCAGTCATGTTTGTGTTTGAGATGGTCTTCTGAAAGAATATTAAGTAGAGAAAAAAAGCACTGGATTTTGAGTCAGGAAATGGGAATGAGTCCTTTGATAACTGGCACCAGTAAAATGAAAAAAGAAATTGCATGAGAATGCCCCTCATATCCGGGCACAAAGAGAATAAGTTGTATAGTATAAATGTTTAACTTACATTTTATATATATATGTGTATATATATATATATATGTATACATATATATGTATATATATACACACACATACATATGTATGTATGTATTTATATGTGTGTATATATATGTATGCGTATATATATATGTGTGTGTATATATATATATATATATATGTATATATATGGGCTGGGATTTAGCTCAGTTGGTAGAGCGCTGCTCTGCAGTCTCTGAGGTCCTGAATTCGATTCCCAGCACTGCAAAATGAGACAAGGACATGGCAACCCACTCCCAAGGCAATCCTGAAACAGTCAGCCATTGAAAACCCTATGAGGGTCGCTATGAGTCGGACTCGACTCAAAGGCACCAAAAACAAACAACATATATATATATATATATATATATATATATATATATCATATATACATAGATATGATATGATATATATATATATCATATGATATATCATATAATCAGCCAGCTAGTGTGGAATATAAGAAATAAAATACAAATGTAGTAGACAGACAACTTATGTGGGCATTCAAGCTCCTGCTCCATCCTACAGACATACTATTACTTTGAAAGGTGACACTGTGGTGTCTGGATCTCGGTCTTGTCATCACAAAGGGATTGAATAGCTTGATCCACATCATCTCTGAAATACCCCCAGCTCTCAAGAGTGTATGTGTTTTTGATTCAAGACACCGGATTCCTTCTCTCAGACAGAATTTCTTTGCTATTTTAAGGTTACATCTTTGGGTAATTTTGAAATTGACATGATGTAGATGCAGAAGTGTGGATGCAATACCTCTTGAAGCTTGTTTTCTGGAGAGATCACATCTTGAGCCAGAATTGGCAAGCCAGCAGATGGCACTATGCCATCATTGTGGGACCCGCCAGCACTTGAGTGCAAGCACTTGTATCTCAGTCAGAAGTCTTAATCATTTGCAGTAATTAACAGTGCCACATTTTTTTCTTTATGATTATAAGCTGAACTTGATACCTTCTAATTCAAATAATTATGCTCTGCTTAATTCTTCTCTGTGCTGTCAGATGGATGAAAGGTGGAAAGGGAGTTTGCTATTTCCAAAGTGTGAGTAAATAATGAGAGGTAGGGGTATTCAAGGTACTTTTCCTCTGATAACAAGATAATTGAATCCCACCTTTCCAGAAGACTGCTAAGCCCAACATCAAGACTGTGAACTCTGCGGAAGCAAGAACCAGGTGTGATTCTCTAGCTTATTACAAGGTGCTTAGTAAATCGGTGCTTTGGGGGCTTACCTGTTGCTATGATGCTGAAAGCTATACCACCCATATTCCAGATACCAACAGGGCCACCTGTGATGGACAGGTTTTGGCTGAGCTTCCAGAATAAGACAGACTAGGGAGGACTTGGTAGCTCACTGCCAAAACAATTAGCCATTGAAAACTCTATGAATAGCAGAGAAGCACTACCAAATATAGTGTGGGAAAATGAGCCCCCAAGGCTGGAAGGTATTCAAAAAATGACTGGGGAAGAGTTACCTCCTCAAAGTAGAGTCAACCTTAAGGATAGTAATGGAGTAAAGTTCCTGGGACCTCCTCCTGCTGATGTGGCACTACTCAAAATGAGAAAAAAACATACTAGCTACAACAAAGGGCTTGGACATAAAAAGATCTTGTGCGTGGCACAATGTTGGGCAGTGTTGGGTAGTGTTGGGTCAGGTCACTATGAATCAGATCCAACTGGACAGCATTCAGCAACAAATAGGCTTACTAACATAGAATTTATACAGATGAGGAGATGATAATCTGTAGAAATTACGTCTTGATTGCTTCAATTTTTCTAAGGAAAGTAGGTGGCAAAGCAATCCGCTGAATGTGGAGATGGAGATGGAGGGGAGGTGTTAGAAAGACGTTCACAGGGGTGCCGGGCATGGTGGCGCATGCCTGTAATTCCAGCAGCTCAGGAGGTGGAGGCAGGAGGATCGCAAGTTTGAGACCAGAAGCAGTCTGTGTAACTTAGTGAGACCCTGTCTCAAAAAAGTAAAAAAATGGGTTGGGGGTGCAACTCAGTGGTCCAGCACTTGCAGGGCATGCAAGCATGAGGCCCTGGGTTCAACCCCTAGTACCGCAAAAAGAAAGAAAGAAAGAAAGGGGGGGGAGTGGGGGAGAGAGAGAGAGAGGAAGGAAGGAAGGAAGGAAGGAAGGAAGAAGTTCAAAGGCAGAGAACTTGTGAAATGTCCCTCAGGAAAGTAGAAGAATGAATGAAATGTAAGTGATTAAGATGGGGAGATTACTGACCAGTTTTAAGGACAGGCTGTGGAGACTTTGGTTTGGGCTTAAAATGACAACATTAAAACTGTGAGTTTAACTCCAGCTACATTCCTAGAGACAGACATAGTATAGGCAGAAAGTTTAAGAACGTCATAGTTGAGATTTTATCAGGCAAGAATCAGGAAGAAGAATGGGACAAGTGAGTCAAGGTTATGTTCAAAGGGGTGATGGTAATGATTAACCATGGAATTTACAATGAATAAAGAAGAGAAAGAAGATGTTAAAGAATGAAAATGAGAGAAGACTTGTGAATTGGAGGTCCAGGTAGTGTTGCAAATTATTGACACAGTAGATGAAATTAGGTGAAATGATGGCAGTGGTCAGGAACAGGGGTGCACACCTGAAATTATGGAGAAGTTACATTATTTGCAATGACAAGCTCTAGGATATAACCATCTCAATGCTTGATGATGTAGTTATACTTTTCAAGAATTCATTATTGTTGCTCTTTATATAAGAGGGGCCCACTCTTCAATGAGGATGATATTGAAAATCTAAATGAGACATAATGGGTCTTTGCTGGAAAAATTCTCTCTTTTCTCTTTCTGAGATATTTATTATTTGGATATTGAGCCCTGCTGCAATAAATCTCTAATTTTCTTGTCTTTTCTCTGTTCCTGCTCTTTCTGAAATATTTCTTCAATTTAATTTTTCCTACCTCATAGGGCAAAAGGGATGGTATTAAAAGTCTCTCTCTCTCTCTCTCTCTCTCTCTCTCTCTCTTTCTCTCTCTCCACTTTTAGCAATTTTTAATGTACAACTTAATGGGTCTCATTATGACATTTCCATACATGCATTTCATTGTACATTGCTCATGTTAACTTCCCCCTTACTGTCTCACGATCTTCCCCCCATCCCCTTCTTCCCCACCAATGTCTCTTTCTCTTAAAAGAATATCTAGTGGTGATTTTTGGATGTAGGATTTTATTTTTTTTCTCTCAGAGGACATTATCATTTCTTTAGTGTTTTTCATTACTATGATTTGTCTCTGTTTCTTTAAAGTTCTTGTCTTTTTTTTCCTTGTTGTTGTTGTTGTTAGGTGCCATAAGTTAGTATCCGACTCATAGCGACCCTCATAGGGTTTTCAATGGCTGGCTGTTTTGGGATTGCCTTGGGAGTGGATTGCCAGGTCCTTCTCCCATTTTTGGGATGCTGGGAATTGAACTAGGGACCTCAGAAACTGCAGCGCAGTGCTCTACCCACTGAGCTAAATCCCAGCCCCCACCTTTATTTCTTAGGCACTAAAACAACAATTAAAATCTTCTCTATACTGGAAGAAGAACTTTTCAACTGGTGGAATTAATCTATGAAAGTTGAAGAAAGACTCAAATGTTCCACTCAGCTTCTGCTGAAAACTAACCTTTCTAGATACATATTTTAATACTTTATTTTTCTGATGCTTAATTTTTAATTGATATGTAATACTTATATGTATTTATAGGAAACAGTGATTTTTGACACATGTATCCAATGTACAAGGATTGAATTTAAGTAATTAGCATAACCATCACCTTAAACATTTATAATTTGGTTCTAATGACAAAATCAAAATCGTGTCTTGTAGCTATTTTGAAGTACACTATATATTATTAGCATAGCAACTCTACTGTACAATAAATCACTATGACTTATTCCTGCCATCTGTAACTTTGTGCCTGTTGTCTAGCCTTTCACCATTCTCTCTTTCACTAAACATAGTTTCTGTGAGCCTTTCAATTTTCTCAGGGAAGACGCCTTCAACGTTGTTAGGATATAAAACAGGGAATGAGGTCTAAACTACGTAAATTTCAAACTAATTAAATACCTCAGTCTCTACCCTTCATCTGTCCTAATCCTCTCTAGTTCTAATTGTACATAAAAGCCCTGCAATTGGAGGAGAGGAGTTAGTTGCCTATAGGCACAGATGAAGGAGGATACCTTCTGAGGGGACTTGGAGCTTCTTTTGGAGCTGTACACCAAATCTTCTGCTCTTCACCCCTCCCCTTGCTCCCACATCATGAGGTTTCTGGAGCTTCTACTTCTTTAGCCATTAAGGATTCTGACCTCTAAATTGCTTATTTATAAATGGCATGGTCTTCTGCAGTCCCTGGATTTCTGCTTTCTTGGCTCTGCTAAGCCTCTTATGGCTGATACATCTGCTTCAAACCTCTGAAATGGACGATCATTTCTCATTTGCTATTGTCTCCTTTCCTTTGCTCTTGGCTTTGTGATTCATTTCTTTCTATATTACAAGTCTGTTCCTTTTGGGATAGTTGAATGAAGAAGAGGTCAGCACATATGTTTAACTTACTGCTCTGCCCATGATTCCCTTTCTCCAGTGTAATATGAAGACCCTCACTAGGGCTCCTATTGGAGCAAATGTTGTCTCAAGTCAACGTCCATATGACCAGCAAAGATTTTGTTGTCACTGCCTTAAAAACCATAGATAAAACCTGGACTACAACCCCAAGGAATTTGCTATTTTATCAGAAGAAAGTCCATGTCTTCACTTATCTTATTTAATACCATGTGATAAATGTCACCATGGACCTCTTATCCTTGCTGATGAGCATTGTGCCAGCTCTGTTTGAATACAAAGACCCACTTCTGGAATCTGTACCACCTGATCTCCTAAAGCACTTCAAACTACCCTGAGTTGTCTAATTAGATGTTATCTGGAGTGTGACTTGATGAATTTGCATTAAAATGTCATTATCACACTTTTGTGGCATAAGTTTGCATACAAATACTAATCCTTAGTAAAGTATTAGGTGACACCACATGGATGACTTCAAAACTTTCCATGAATTTTTAACATAAAACTCATAGTATAATCATTTTTAGACATTTCCAGGAGGTGCTCTTTGGGCACACTATGGTGGCATCGAAGGGGCAGAGGCAGAGGGAACATGAAGGCAAAAGGATGAGAATATGGACCATGTGGTTAATCCATCCCGGTGCATCACACCAAGCATGCTGTCTTCATTCACTTTAGCATGAGAGGACAAATAAAGGTAATAAAATAGAAGACATTCCCCAACCTCAAATAAGTGACCCCTCAAAACCCAAATAAGTATTTGAAATGTTTACAAATTAATTTCCTCACAGAGGCAAGACAAATGTGGCGCATAATTCAGCAGATAAGAGTTAGGAATCCTTGGGGAAAATGGCCACTGCTTTTCCTATAAATTGGATTTACAGGCTTGTAGATCCTATCAGCACCTCACTGTCAAATCTGCCACATCCTAAAGGGCATTGCAAAAACAAATGCTCTTCTTCTAGTAAGTTTTTCAAGTTTTTCTTATTTCCCTGCAAACATTCTTGGCTCATCAGCAAGAGGAACACATTCGTTGTTTAAAATACATTTGAAACGAATTTCCAAGGGAAAACTGGATGCCAAATGCCTGAAAAGGTAAAGAATTTAATGAGATATAAAAATAATGAAATCTAAGCCACCTTTATTGCAGCTTGAAGGTTTAATTCTACTAAAAAGTACCAGTTGCATATGAACAGGAACCAATGGTACTGAAGGACAAAGTGGAAGCTGCCTTGAAGGAATTGCCAAAACACAAGGCTCCAAAATTGATGGAATACCAACAGAGATGTTTCAACAAACAGATGCAGCACTGGCAGTGCTAACATATTTATGTCAACAGATTTGGAAAATAGCTAGCTGGCCAACTGACTGGAAAAGATCCGTATTTGTGCCTATTCCCAACAAAGGGAAACCAACTGAATGTGGAAACTATCAAACAATATCCTTAATATCACACACAAGCAAAACTTTACAAAAGATCATTTAAAAGCAATTGCAGCAGTATATAGACAGAGAACTGCCAGAAAATCAAGATGGATTCAGAAGAGGGCGGGGAAACAGATACATCATTGCTAATGTCAGGTGGATATTAGCTGAAAGCAGAGAATATCAGAAAGATGTCTGTTTTATTGACTATGTGAAGGCATTTGACTGTGTGGATCATAACATATTATGGATAACACTTCAGAACATGGGAATAACAGAGCACCTAACTGTACTCATGAGGAATCTGTAATGAACCAGGAGGCAGTTGTTCAAATAGAACAAGGAAACACAGCCTGGCATAGAGTTGAGAAATGTGTATGTCAGGACTGTATTCTTTCACCATATCTCTTCAACTTCTATGCTGAGCAAATAATCTGAGAAGCTGGACCTTATGAGAAAGAATGCAGTATCAAGATTGGAGGAAGATCAACAACCTGCATTATGCAGAACACAACTCAGCTTGCTGAAACTGAAGAGTATTTAAAACACTGATGAAGATCAAAGAGCGTAGCCTTTGGTATGGATTGCAACTAAACATCAACAAAACAAAAATCCTCACAACTGAGTCAGTATGCAACTCCACAGTAAATGGAGAAAAGATTGAAGTTGTCCATGATTTTGCTTTACTTGGTTCTACAATCAACACCTGTGGAAGCAGCAGTCAAAAAATCAAAAGACACATTGCTTTGGGAAAAGATGTGGCAAATGATCTCTTTAGAGTATTGAAAAGTGAAGATGTCACTTTGAAGACAATGGTGCATCTGACTCATACCATGGTATTTTCAGTCGCATCATATGGTTGTGAAAGTTGGACATTGAACAAGGGAGACAGGAGAAGACGATGCTTTTGAATTATAGTGCTGGAGATTATTGAATATATCATGGACTGCCAAAAGAACCAACAGATCTGTCCTAGAATAAGGTCAACTAGAGTGCTCCTTGGAAGCAAGGATGGCTAGACTGCATCTTATGTATTTTGGACATGTAGTCAGGAGAGGTCAATCCCTGGAGAAAGACATCATGTTTGGGAGAGTGGCAGGTCAACGATAAAAAGGAAATCCACCAGATGGAATGACACAGTGTCTGCAACAATGGGCTTAACCATAAATAAGATCCTGTGCCTGGTACAGAATCTGAGAGTGTTTTGTTCTGCTGTACATAGGGTCGCTATGATTTGGACTTGACTGGACAGCACCTAACAACAAAATCCACAAAGAGGTACCAGAGAAAAGAAAATGGGCACCAATAAGTTAAAAGTGCAAGATTAATCCTCACTAACGGCAAAAGTAAGAGCATTGTTGTAAGCCAGTGATACCAGTAATCTTTTCACTATAATAGAATATGGAGTGTGATCCATTATTATCATTTTTGTTTAGCTTTTGTTCTCACTGTATGAAGAATGTAAAGATGGAGCTCACTTCCCATATGATCAGGCTCAGGAGGGTACCACCTGCTTTTACCCCTCTTCCCAACCCCACCTCCCTGACCCTTATCTGTTTGTATAGGCAGCAAAGAAAACCATCAAGGTTATGAAGAGAAGACCTTCTTTGCTTCTATCATGTCCATTTGTTTCTTTGCTTTTTTCTTTCTTATTTTCACAACACTGTAAGATTGATCTCAGTTACCTGCATTATTTTTTATAAGATAAAGAACACCTTTTCACTGACAAGTGACACACTGAGTACACATTTTGACTCCAGAAAAAATGCTTTGCACTAACGATTTCATTTGGTTTGACATTCAAAATTCCAATTTAGGAATACTTATCTCCACTAATTTATATCAAGAACTATGAGGCACAAAAGGTAAAGCAACATGCTCTAGGTCACAGAACTAAGCAAGTAAGGCAAGTCAGTGTGAGTATTAATTGCTAATAAAAATTTACATTGGATTGGCAATAACAGAATATTTAGTAGAGTCCATTATCTTAAACTAATAGTGATCTTAAAAAAAAAAAAAAACACCAGTTCAAGACTCTATTAAATTCCCTTTAAAATGTTAGTAATTTATGGAGCTTAATTAGGAAAATGAATTAGTCACACATGAAATACATCATTTCTATTGGAAAAGACCAACATCACAACCTGAAGGAAGCTAATGATAGTTCAAAATTGGGCCTTTGAGAAAACATGTACTTCCCAGTTTACATTGGCTGGTGATCAACAGAACTCCTTCATCAAAAGGCAAGAATGTATCTCCTGACCCAAATGTCCACTCTGCTTTGCTAAAGTATACCTCAGCATCACATGGCTGAATTGGCATTGAATATATATATATATATATATATATATATATATATATATGAATATATATATGAATATATATATGAATATATAGGACACATACAAACTATAAGTATTCAAAACATAGCAAACTGATTCACTAATCTTATTCTATTTAAAAAAGTCTTTTTTTTTTCTCTACTGAGGAGCTGAACCTAGGGTCTCATGCATATTTGGCAAGTGTTCTACTACCAAGCTGCACACTCAGCCCTTTTTTGTTGTTGTTGTTAAATCTTGAGACAGGTCTTGTTAAGTTATGCAGGCTGTCTCTAGGCCTAAAATTTACAATTCTCCTGCCTCTGCCTCCAGAGTCTCTGGGATTATAGGCATGTGCCACTGTGCCTGGCCAAAAAAAATTTCTTTAAATCCAGCAGAAACTGTAGAGTCTGGTCATCAGTATTTATTCTCTGAACCAAACTCATTTAATGGTGGATGAGAATTCACCAGGGCAGAGAGACAGACACACAGAAAAATGGAGTCCTTTAATACGGTTTTAAATAATGCAATAAACGATGAAAATAAGCACAATAAATTAAGAAGTCAGTACTCCTCAATCAAATGGGTCCACGGAAAAGGCAATCATCAATGTAATTTTCTGTAATTCCCCTCCCCACTTTTTTTAATCTTTGCAGTTGGTTATATGTAATTCTTTGTGAGAAGCAAGGAAATGTTAGATTACTTGTTTTGTAGAATGACAAATATGTTGTGATGTTTAAAGCTTAAATGCTGAAAACATCTACAAAGAACAGTAGCTGCTTTGGGGGGCACTTACTGGATGCCCTGTACTCTGAGAGCTTTATTTTCATGATCTTGAAAGCTGCCTATTCACTGATACAGGTGGCACTCCCGCCCACGTGGTGGAATAGATTAGAATACAAACAGGGTAAAAAGCAAGTCTTAGAGAAAGCATACTCTCTTGCTCTGTAATAATGTAAGCCAATTCAGATGAAAACCTGGCACCATGATGTCAAGATGACCAGCAGAGCCCGGGCCCCACAGTGCAAGCTGTGATGTGGACAGGTCAGTCTGAATGCACACAGCTACCTGCAGGCCCAGCCGCTCCTCCTAATTTACAAAGATAATGAAACATACCAGATTGATCCTATTCACTGTTAGGAACTGTTACATTAACTGACAGTAACATAGCCTTACTCTTGCCAAGCTTTTTATATCAGAGCAAAACATGTCCGGGAAAATCCTTAAATATATTTTGCCCTCAATTTTCTCCATTTCAAAGGAGACATGGATAGTTCCCAGTGAACAGCTTCTGGGCTCATGCAATGCAGATGTAGAGATAGATTTATGCACCTTGTGATTAACTGACTAAGCATAATTGACTTAATTAGTAATATTATTTTGCCTGTTTTTATTATACCTCTTTTTAGAACAGGAACAAAAATAAATGATAAAAGCACCAAGTCTTGATTACACTCATGTCATGTCTCCAGCAAGATGCTTTACAAAAGAAAAACAATCAAGAAAAACTACACACAATTACCACTAATAAACATTCTTATCTTCGTTGTTTGGAGATGAGGGAGTTCTCAGCTCCTGCAGAGAGTGGGAACACATGAAAGCAGGTATCTAGCATTTATTGGTACTTGATATCATATCTCTGAAGGAGATAATGAAAGAAGAAATTAAGGACGTGGAGAATACTTTTATCATTTGAAAAAGTAAGTTGTCCTATGTTCAAGCAATATGTAAGAGAGGCTAAAATGTAATAAGGTAATGATCACACAACAATGACGGAAACAACTGCATCTTTATTCTGAAATGAAACAACAGCTGTAAATTTCCGTGATCAAGGTCATCCAAGGTCATTAAAGAATCAGTTAAAGATATGCTTATTTTGTATGGTCAATTAAGCAGTAACCTCATAACTACACACACGCGCGCGCACGCGTGCGCACACACACACACACACACACACTAACTATATTTATCTCAAGGAGAAGTAAATAATTACTATTCTGTCATGATAAACACTTTTCCTATCACTGTTTTAAGAAGAAAGACGATGCTCTACTGTAACATTTGGACACTGCACATGTGAACATTAAATTACTTCCCCCTACTGTAATTTTTTCAAATAATGGATATAAGCACACCATGTTCCTATTTTCCTAAATATAGTTTCAACTTCTAGGGGCGCTGATACATAAATTCATACAGAGATTTTCCTCTATGGGATAAATTAAATATAAATAAAGGCCAAACTTCATGTTATCACATCTAAAGGACTTTAAAAGATCACTGCTTATGGGCTCTTGTCTCCTCCCAAACTCATGTTAGAATCCCAAGTGTTTTTACTTCAGAATGTAACTATATTTGACATAAGGTCTTTAAAGAGGCAATTAAGTTAAAAAGAGTCCCTACAACTGGGGCTTACATCCAATATAATGAGTGTCCTTATAAGAAAAGAAAGACCCCAGGGATATACATGAAAAAAAAAGTCACAAGAGGATATAATGAGAAGGCATCCATCTGCAAGGCAAGGAGAGAAGCCTCAGGAGAAACCGAGCCGTAACTACAGCCTCCTTGATCTTGGACTTCTAGCATCCAGAATTGAGGGCAATAAATTTATGTTTTTTAAGCTACCAGTCTTCCAGGTTTTTTAAATTTTTGTTTGTTTGTTTTTATTTATTTAGGCAGCCCAACCAAACTAACACATTGCCCTACGCATTTCGCTAGACTTCTCATTTAGATGTCACAAGCTAGCAATTACACACTTGTAGTTCTCTATACATATTATGCCTCTTTACCTATGCCTGCTAGGTCCCTCTGTCTTCAGATGCCATTTCCTCTACCTCTGGACATGGACTGAAATTTTATTCACAACATTAGCATCATACCCTGTCACAAGTTTCCTAACATAGGCACTAAAATTGTCAATTTTTATGTCAAGGATACACAGTTTTAGTTGAATCCTTATCAGGAATTGAGACTACATGATAAATTTAGCATCCCAATATTCACTGCCATGTCTCCAGCAAGACACGTCTCTAGCAGAAAATAACACGTATTTTTTTAACTTTAGATAAATATTATTAAAAACAAAATTGAAAAAAACCTCAATGGCAAAGGTATAGTTTAATGAAACCATGTTGTACCCATCACCTCCCTTCAAGGGTTATTAAAGCATGGCCAATTTTGCTTTTTCTATGCCCTTCCCAATTGCCCCTACCCTCCAGTCATCTTGAAACCAATCCCAAACATCATGTAATTATATCCATCAAGATTTTAATTTTAACTTCTTATAGCTTTTTGTTTGTTTGTTTTCATTTTATGAGCCAGGGTTTTCTACGTAGCCCAGGCTGGTCTGGAACTCGTAATCCTCCTGCCAACATCTCTTGAGTGCTGGGATTACAGGCACGTGCTACCACATCAGACTTTTTTTTTTTTCAGTACTTGAGGATGGGATCCAGGATCGCATTCATGCTAGACCAGTGCCTTGTCATTGAGCCGCAGCCTGCATCCCCCACAGCCATTTTTTTTTTTTTTTTTTTGAGACAGGGTCTCACTAAATTGCGCATGCTGCCTCTGGCATAGAATTTGCCATCTTCCTGCCTCAGCCTCCTGAATCACTGGGATTGCAGAAGGGTACATGGAGCCCAGCATAAAATTATATATAAAACACAAACTTAGTGTCATTGTTAAACATAGTAGGTGATAGTAATTCCTTTAAAAATCATCAAATAACAAATAAATAATCAAATTTCTCCAGTTATTTCATAATTATTTGTAATAATAATTGGTATAATTAATGAAGATCCATATAAGGCCTATATAATGCATTTAACTAATATTTCTTTATATAACTTTATTCTACCTTTTCCTTTTCTTTTTTCTTGAATTCTTGCAAACTATTTATCAAATAAATCAGGTCATTTGTTCTATAAATGTTCCCAAATTCTTGACTTTTTTGGTTGTACCCTTAAAAAGGTAGCACGTTCTGGCGTTCCTATAAACTGTTAGAATGATTTCCTATAAACTATAAGATAGGTCTAGACTCATGAATAGACTTAAATCATCTATGCATGCTGTTGGGTTTACTCTGGCTCTCTTGCTCCACTCTAAATTTACTATAGCAAAATAGAATTAAAATTACTATATATTTCTCTTTTTTTTCTGACTTTAAGATTCTAATTCATCTATTCGAGGAGATTGTTTAGGATTGTTACTGTTTTTAATAGCTCCTGTTTACAAAGTTGCACAAATTTAACAAGTCTAATGCCAATCATTTGTTGTTGTTGTTGTTGTTGTTAGGTACCATCGAGTCAGTATCCGACTCATAACGACCCTCATAGGGTTTTCAGTGGCTATTTTGGGATTGCCTTGGGAATGGATTGCCAGGTCCTTCTCCTAATGCCAACCATAGGTGGCATTTTCTATCTTGTTTCATTCTGTTTGTTTATAAGCTTTTGTGCTGTATACTGGACATAGATGTTTTCACACACACACTCTTCTGTGCATGCGCACATGTGTGTGTGTGTGTGTGTGTGTGTGTGTGTATTTATAAGAGCTGAGGGTTAGCTCAGTGGGTAGAGTGCTGCTCCTCACTCTGAGGATGTGGGTTTGATCCCCTGCACTGCAAACATGGGAAAAGGATGTGGCAAGCCACTACCCAGGCAATCCCAAAATAATAAGCCATTGGAAACCATATGAGGGTTTCTGAGTCAGACCTGACTCCACAGCACCTAACAACAACATATATGTATGAACTGTCTTATCTGCATTTTATGTTTGGATGACAGTCAATACTTCAATATAAATTTTTATAAATATTTTATAGCTATCAATATCAAATATGGCATATTTTCTGATTCCCCTATGTTAGATGAAAAATTTATGAAGTTCTTACCTTATTATTCCTTCAGTTCAATTTTTTTTTGCTAATGCAACTTGAGAATTTAAAAGTTGTAGTGCATTTGATTTTCACATTTTTAATTGCTACTAAAATGTGTTCTGTACTTGCAATGCATCTTTGTAAAATGTTAACTGTATGCATCAAAATATATATACCAATAATAGGTATTTGGTAATTTATATACTATGTAACATAGAAACCATTATATATCTATTTCAGTAATAAACTATTTTTATTCCAAATATTTTTGAATCATTATCTCTTAATTTATTTCACTTGTTATTTAAACCTAAATAATTCTTTTAGGAATGTAACAAATGCACTCTCCTCCTTATGGGACGTGCCACAGTATATCACAAATGTATCCTGCAGCTGAAACATAAAAATTGATATGTTCATTTCTGATACTTATATTGGAGAACAATTTTGAGATTAAATTGTCACAGAAATTGGACAAAATGTACAAAATCAATGCAAATGGTAAAGAAGCATTCTAAAAAATGACTAGCATTACTAGCAAATTGTTGATATTATTGTTATTAGGTGCCATCGAGTTGGGTCGGACACACAGTGACCCTGTTATCAATGGCTGATTGTTTTGAGATTGTTTTTAGGAGTGGACTGTCACATCCTTCACCCATTTTTGCAGTGCTGGGGATCAAACCCGGGTTCTCAGAAAGTGTGAAGCAGTGCTCTACCCAATGACCTAAACTCCAGTGCCATTAGCAAACTAGTCAAGAAAAAACAACTTTCCCCTTCAAGTTGACAAATGCTATTTAAATGTTAATATTGAATAGTGATATGTATATAATAATATGGACTTTTCATACACAGTTAATGGGAGTCTGTTATGTACTTCCTGAAGTGTGATTTTGCATTATATTTCTAAGAGATTTAAATATATTTAATCCTTTGGTTGACCAATCCACTTCAAAAATCTTACTCTAAAAATTTTTTATTAGATTTTTGTATTTGGATGCTCATCAGATGTTTTCTGAGATACCAAAAATAGGAGACATACACACTCAACAATTAAGTGGAGATTAAATAAATCATAAATATATATGAAACAAAATAATACATGCTATTACAATGTTATTTTAAAGAATATTTTATGACTTTGTTAAGAAAAGAAAATGTTAAGTGATAATATTGGATATATATAATCAATATGTAATTTGATTTTATGATGGGAAAAATATAAGGATCAACATGTTTGTTAGATTGAAAGCACAGGTTCAGAATGGCATATTTTTGCAAGATGTGTTGAAAGCACCCTCATACTATACTTTTAAATAAAATTGGAAGAGGCATATCATCTTTTGAAAATGGTTTTTCAATTTCTTTTGAGATATACTTACATTTATACATGTTATAGAAAAATGCTGATGCCTATAATCCCCCAGTTCCTTCAGAGGTGATGGTTACTCACTAACACTTAAGACTTTGTTATATTTCCAAATATCCCCAGTGGTTTGATTCTTTTTCTTTGTTTATTTTTTCTCAGGCTAAGAATCCTTAGCATTATAATCCTATCAACTTCTTATGACCTAGCTTTAGTTTAGACTCTGATTTATCTGCCTTATGTAATTGTGAACATTTTTCCATTTACCATTGACTTTGCCTTTTCCTTTACTTAATCTCCATTTTCCTGTAATTTCAGAAGCCATAATATTTCTTTCATCTTTTTTATTATTAATATCTTTGGATGTTTATTTCCCACCACTCTCTAATTTTCTCTCATAACTTTTTATTCCTTTTCCACAAGCATCAATTAGAACTGTACCTTCTTGCAGCAAAAGCAAATGTTTTTCCTTCCAACATCAGTCTGATCTCTGCTATATTGCTATAATATCCTAAAATATTGTAACTTTCTATTACGTCTTACTTTAGATACATTTGCTGATTCTCCTCTACTCAATCCTCTTAGTTTAGTCTACAAAAGTCATTTGCAGTATAGCCCTAAGCCACTACCTTGGCATTAATCCACCTCATTCCCTCTCCCCGATCCGCACCATCAACCTACCTTTCGGACCATCACTAATTCATGCATATAAGACAATGCTTTAAAATTTTACTTTACTCGCTTCCCAGAACATTTCTGAACCTTCCATGACCTCCATGATATTGATCCTGTGGACTAAAATATCAATACCCACTCTTTGAGTAACAATAGGGGATGGCCAAATAATACTCCAAGTTATAAATAATACTCTCTTTGACATACTCTTCACAATTCATCATAGGCAAAAAGGTAAATTTTCCTTGTTCCCATGTTCTTTTACTTACATCTTACAATTACTGCTCTTTTCCTGGTTGCAAAAAACAACTCATGACTTTTTTTTCCTATCCCAGATCCAACCCAATTTAACTATTTTACATGCACTATTTGTGCCATAAAATGTCTTGCTAACTAAGTCAATCCTTCTCCTCTATTCACTACTTTATTCCTGTTGAGTATAAATTGAATCTTTACCCTTAGCATCTGGGTGGTATTACCAAAATAAATCCTCCCAGCAGTCCTTTTTCTTTGTTTTTTTTTAATGCTTTCTACATAATACATCCATTTTCCTACTGATTAAATTGCATTTATCTTCTCCATACAAGATTTTAAATTAAGCTCAGCAAGAGAAAAATGAAATAAATAGAAGTATAAATGAATCTAATATTCTGTGGCTACTTATTTCCTTTTAAATAAATATTTGTTCAATTTCCTTCCTACTTTAAAATTGGATTTTTTTTTTTTTTTTGTAAAATGCACCTTCCTGTGTACTAAAATGGATAGATGGTATGTCAAGAAGCTTCCATGTGTGAGCAATGGAAAAGTTTCGATTTCTGGAGTCTGAGCTATGATCAAATTGTTAATTACATGTAACTCTATGAGTTCCTTATACATTCCTATCAGTGCTTCCACTTTAAGCTGCCATTTCCCATTTTACTCTTCCATTTTTACATTAGTATTTGCAGTGGTGCATTGTGTTTCTCCATTATAATGGTCTATATTGCAGGAGAAATGTTTAGGCTTTGATAAATAATGGAGTAATCACCTTAACAGTACTTAAATGTATGTGACCTTTCATTCCATTTGCTGCATCTGCTGATTATTAAACTCCAGCAACAAGATATATCAAATTTAATCACTCAATTAGAGGTTTAACATTATATGTAGAATCTAGGTGAAAGGTATAATGATGGGTTTGATTGAATATGTTAATATGGGTGCATTAAGCAGAGATTCAATATATAGTGTTTTATTTGGATGACTGGGAATGCTCTATAATTTGCTTAATTTTTGTATTGAAACTTGTACCTAAAGATGGCCCACAGTGAATGAATTTGAGATTCCAGAATTTCTGCAGAATGTACCAGAGAAAGATAATTAGAGATTTTAATCGAAATGCTGGGATAAAGTTTTCATGTAAAAGCCTCACTACACCCTAACTGTAAAAGGTCTGAAGACAGTTCCTTCACCAAGTCTTTGAGAAATACATTGGTGAAAGACGACCAAAAAATAGTGTAGATCTCCACGCTGGTTCTTCTCTACCATCCTGAACAGCAGTGTGGACTTTTCTTGTCAAAGAGTGCTCTCTGAACAAAGTAAAGTTTGTACGATCCAGGAATGGAAGGGACCAGATAGTAGGACGTAACTTCCAGAGATTGGGAACCACAGTGGACAGTAGATCCAAAGCAGTTTTCAGAGAGGCTTGACCCAGAGAGAACTTTGACATTACTTCACTGATACAGATTCTGGGACTGAACTTGATGGGCAGCTCACTAAAGTCTTACTGATTCACATAAGTGGAAAGCTTTCAGATATAGTGAGCAGAAGTTTGGCCTGAAATAACATAATCAAAGGGTGTGGCACATTAAATATTTTCCAGAATTGTGCCAAGTGGTAGAACTAGTGCTCTCAGAAGAAGCTAGAGCTCATTTTACACCTAATGAAGAGTGAAAGTGGTTATGTAATTCATTGCTCTTACTGTGTCCACCATCTCTATGGCTGGAGTTTTAGCTCAGTTGGTACAGTGCTTGTTTAGCATGCACTGAGGCCTTGGGCTCAAACCCTAACACTGAAAAAAACTGAGAATAGCGGAATGGTGCTTTGGAGAGTCAATTATGGAACAAACAGGGTGACAACTCCCTGTGGGTTTGGCTCAGCTGCTCCATACAGGGTATGCTCTTATACAACATTGCTTTTTCCATAGCCAAGGTACTTGAAGTCTCAATCAGGCCAAAAAGAAAAGGAAACAAATAAAGAAAGAAGAACAGGTATATCTATAAGAAAGGAAGAAATAGATTTGTCAGTATTTGCACTTGATGTAATAGTCAGTTTGGAAAATCCCAAGGGCTTCAAAAAAAAAAAAATCTAATTTACTACCTGACCTTCACATGTTGTGATGTGAATCGAAACCATTTAGGGTTGAAAAAATGATCAAACACTACAAAGATTTCATCAAATCTAAATGTCCCCTCATTGAACTGAACCTGGGAACTTCATCCTTTGTATGAGGAAATACTCTCTTTTGGACAATGAGGTGCAAATCTAAGTCAGATGGGTCAGTGCCATTCAGAAAACATGGAAGTGTCTAGTATTTAAATGATCTTTGACTCTTAGTATATAGTGAAGGGAAAGCAGGCAAAAATTAATGATATAAGAGACAACAATGCCTAGAGTTAATGGATTCAGCTTTCGAGTCACACAGCCTAGATTCATTTCTAAGTTCTACAATTATTACCATTGCAATTTTAGACAAGATTTTGGACATCAAAATGTTCCTGTCATTATGTAGAAAATGTGCACAATTTCACAGTGTGGTAATTAGTAGGTGAAATATTAAAAGAGTTTAATATCAAACAAACTAATCAAAAGTACCTTGTTGTTGTTGTTGTTGTTGTTGTTGTTGTTGTTAGGTGCTGTCAAGTCGGTATCCAACTCATAGCGACCCTCTGTACAACAGGGGAAACACTATTGTCAGTGCTTCTCTGCTGTTCATAGGGTTTTCAATGGCAGATTGATTTTTGGGAGGGGGTTGCCAGGTCCTTCTCCCAAGCCTACAGCTTCTGGTGTTTCCAGGCAGTCTCCCATCCAGGTACTACCCAGGCCTGACCCTGCTTAGCTTCCGAGATCTGACGGGATCAGATGCCACAGGGCTACAGCTGCAGGCTTAAAAGTACCTTAGTGGTGCCTATCATTATTGTCATATTTCTATTATGAACTAGAAACTCAAACAACATGGGATATTAGCACGTGAATTTTGTGAGCTTAAATAATTTCTGGCTGATTTTATTACATGCCCTTGAACTTCTTCTGTCATATTTCTCATATATTCCTGATACATACTATTACAACATGTGTTATCTTGCTCAATTACATGTAGTGAGTGTTGTAAGCTGCTTTAAGTTATTTTGTAATAACATAGGATTTGTGTAAAAAAATAAATAAATAAGAAGTAGAAATAATCTTGGGCTATGAAGTAAGAAGAATGTTATGTCCAAACATATATATCAAACAACTATGAGAATTAGCTTATGCATCACTGTGGAAAATTACCTGACAGAAAAAATTATGGGGGAAAGATTTATTTTAGCTCATAGTTCAGAGAACTTCTGTCCACAGTGGTGGGGAAGCACACGGTGGCAGAGCTTATGGCAGAGGACTTCTTCACATCATGGCATCAGAAAGGAGAGAGACAGTCATAACCAGAAATACTCAGATAACCTCCAATGACCTACTTGTGGAAATTAGGTCCCACTTGCCAAAGTTCCATAGCCTCCCAGTACAGCACCAGTAGCTGAGGACAAAACATTCAAATGTGTGGCCTTTGAGGGACATGTGAGGTTC
The DNA here is from genome assembly GCA_007922755.1 of Pedetes capensis. Taxonomy (NCBI): domain Eukaryota; kingdom Metazoa; phylum Chordata; class Mammalia; order Rodentia; family Pedetidae; genus Pedetes; species Pedetes capensis. The sequence goes on along the minus strand of VMDO01003693.1, from coordinate 58,246 downwards.
AAACCATAACAACAACAATGGGGAGATAGTGATGGGCATCTATGAAAATCTGGGTTTATAGAATAAAAAAAGAATTCAAGATATAATCTTAAAGAGTCACACAAATCAACTAATATTCAAAATTTATTTACCACCCCTTCCCTTATCAAATCTAAGGATAAAAATTTCTAAAATCCAAATAGGCCAAAATAGGGAAAGTAAATATTTTGAAAAGGAAAGTGAAGCCAGGCATGGTGGGACACACACCTGTAATCCCAGTGGCTCGGAGGTGGAGGCAGGAGGATCGCAAGTTCAAGACCAGAGGCAGTCTGTGTAATTTAGGGAGATACAGTATCAACAAAGTAAAAAAAAATGGGCTGCAGGTGGGAGCTCAGTGGTCCAGCACTTGCAAAGCATGCAAGCTCAAGGCCCTGGGTTCAACCCCCAGTACCGAAAAAAAAAAAAAAAAAAAAAAAAAAAAAAGGAAGCTGCTTCCTGAATTTATTCAGTTTCCAGTCACATTCAGAGACACATTCTTTGCATAACGTTGTTATAAAAACAAAACCAAATACATCCTGTTATTTTTTAGTACAGATAAAGCTTACAAAAAGAAATATATTGCTAAAAGTAAACAAACGGAGGTAGGATCTTGATAGAAATCACCTCATTCTTCATTGATACTACTCTGGTGGTTTTGTTTGTTCATTTATTTTGTTGTGGTACTTAAGATTGAACCCAGAGCCTCACATATGCTTTGCAAGCACTCTACCACTGAGCTGCACCCCCAGCCCATTTTTGCTTTTTATTTTGAGACAAGGTTTGCTAAGTTACGCAGGCTGCCTCTGGCCTTGAACCTATGATCCTCCTGCCTCTGCTTTCCAAGTTGCTGAGACTACAAGCATGTGCCATCGCATCCAGCTACTGGTCTATTTTTAATTAAATCATTTGATCTTATTATATATGTACTAAAAACTTGGAGAAAAAAATGGACATTTAATGTGAAAAGTAGAAACAGCAATATACATCAAGAAAACATTTTCCTCTATAAAACAAAGACCAGGTAATTTTCAAGTGTAGCAGAAAATTTTGTAGAAGATATCACAATAATAACTATATAGTATTCTGGTTCAGTCTATACATGTTAGTACATTCAGTCTGTATAACAAAATATCATAAATCAGGAGCTTATAAACAAAATAAATTTATTTCTCTATATTTGGAAACTGGAAGATGCAAGATCAAGGCAATGGTGGATTCAGTGTCTCTTGAGAGCTGCTAACTCACAATCTTTTCTTGCTGTGTCTTCATATGATAGAAGGCATGGGCTAGCTCCATGTGGTTCCTTTTATAAAGGCACTAATCCCAATCATCATGAGAGCTCCGCTTTCATGACCTAATTACATCTCAAAGGTCCCACCTCCGAATACCATCACTTGGGGAGTTATGATTTCAACATTTGAATGGAGGGAGGGGTATAAAAATTCATAGCAATATCTGTGGTGGTAACTTATTAATATAGGAGTCTATCATGTAATTATAGATATAAAATCAAAAACAGAAGGTGGAGTATAAAGGGCTAGCAACGCGTATCCAGTGTTGTGTTACCTATAATTCAGATCGTTTAACAATTTCAGACATTTCTGTTAAAATATCATTGCAAAGAACTGGATCCTTTCTGTAGTACATGTGATATGAACATGACATTCTGCACTTTAAAGAGCAAAGATGTAAAGTTGAGTAGTTAATGTGATGTTTAGATATTTCAATAATTATTATTGACATTACTTAAAGATGTAATATTGGATTTGTGAATAAACAAGATTTTGGAAGTTTTGAATGTATATTTTGAAAACTTATGCATACTTAAATTATTTCCTTTAAAATATTTTGCAATTGTGGAGCTGTTTTGTCCTTGAATATGCTTGTTTTTGTGGATGGCTGAAAATTCTCTGGAGATTTTAGTGCTATGCAGACTAGATAATTTACAACTGTAGGCTTGTATTCCACTCCCATGGAATACTAGTATGCATTAAAATTGACATTAAAAATCTCACATCTGAAACACATTTTTGTTCTCCATTTATATTACTTATTGCTGTTATTTCTAGTAGAGGCTTCAGTCATTAGATTCACCAGTTAATACTACTTCTGAAGGGAACACTTTTATTCTGAAAGCCCCAAACCAGAACAAGTCATAAACAAAAGAAGACATGAATTACAAGCAGAATTGTGTTGCGGTTATTCCACCTTGAAATTCAGTTGTGTTACTGTTTTCTCATGAAAGGGTTACATTATGGAACGCCTGCCATAAAACTGTGTCTTACATAAGTCTTCTGACATAAGAGATTCACATTCCTAATATCATTTTTACTGAATTAATGCATAGCCTCAAAAATTTAAGATCAAACCATATATTTAGGTAGATAGTATGCATAAATAACTGATAAGAAACTAAATGTTCTAAATGGAATATGCCTTGATTTTGACTATGAAATTGTTCCACATCCATATATTACCTAATAGTGAGGTTACACAAAATTAAACAGCACAGTCATCTACTTATTTGCATGATTTAATGATAGCAGGACAAATAGGTCTCCCAGAAATACAATTAATTTGACAATTTCACTTTGAAAGATTTGGCTCTTGAAAGAATTTTTGTCATTTCAGAATTCTGTGTAAAAAGGAAAATAAAGATTCCTAATAAATGAGAGTTCCACCACATGCCCCCCCATCTCCTTCCCTCTCCTTCTCCCTGTCTCTCTCCTTCTCCCTTTCCCTCTCTCTGAAAAGCAAAGAAAGAAGATTTAATCCAAGTGGCACTTTAAGAAGAGGAATAGATAAAGGGGTCCACTGACCCCAATGCTGTCTCCATGGCACTGTCATGAGCCTTAATAGAGTTTAACTAGAGGAAGAAATGGGGACAGACACAAAATACAAAATGCATGCATAATTAAGCAATTTTGGTGTTCTGCCTGATAATTATCTCAGTTCCAGTTCCAGAAGGGGGTTCTAAGAAGTCGTTTCTGTAATATCTTGAGAGGTAGTTTTGGTCCTTTCTCAAAAATAATGTTTATCAATCAATACTGTTGTTCCTTGAGTCCAAGGCGAGTATACATTTAGGACACAGACTGGAGACATTCAGGCACCTCCTAGGGGTGTGGAACAGGGCACCTGTGGGCCCAGATGAGGAGTCAATGCTTTTTAGCAAAATCAGTTTCTAAGTGTCTATTATAATTCTCCCTTGTGTCTGAACATTTCTCAGTCTTGAGAGAGTCAGGGTATTGGCTCACCTTGCTTTGTAGTTTCCTGGGTGGGTAATAAACTGGCGCATGAGAAGGGGATAAGTTTTCATGGCTGAAGCATGTAAGTGGAGAGAACGAGGTGCTTAAGCCAAGGGTTAGGGCCAGACTTCAGGGCCGGTTACTAATTCATAAGCAATATTTTCCAAGTATAATTTACATTTTCTCTCTGCTTTGGATATGGTATGCAAGGTTTTTGTTGTTGTTAGGTTTTGTCAAGTCAGTGTCTGACTCATAGGGACCCTACACACAACAGGCAAAACACGATTGTCAGTGCTTCTCTGCTATTCACAGGGTTTTCAATGGCAGATTGGTTTTTAGGAGTGGGCTGCCGGGTCCATCTCCCAAGCCTACAGCACCTGGTGTTCCCAGGCGGTCTCCCATCCAAGTACTAACCAGGTCCAACCCTGCTTAGCTTCTGAGATCTGACAGGATCAGATGCCACAGTAGAATGGCTACCAGGCAGTACATAAGGTATTCACCATGAAAGAGCTAACTTTGGGGATTTAATGGATTTGGACACTAACAAAGCCAACACATGAGTGATTTCAGATTGTAATGCCGCGAAAGAACCTATCACAGAAAGTGATATGATGGGATTGGGGGGATCTTTGCTTTGACTGATCAAGATTGGCCTCATCTTACTTTTAGGATTTTGTGGCTATCAAGTGAAGAGAAAGAATCTCTACTTCTTTTTTCCCTACGTGTTTGCCATCTGAAAACATACCCTTGGTTGTAAAGAATCAAAATGGAAGCAGGGAGATTTCTACAAGATTCTAGGCAAGATAACAGAATGGTTGGGACTAGGGTGATAGCAATGGAAGTTCACAGAAGTATTTGCCTTCAGGATATATCTTGGAGGCAGAACTGATAGGTTCTAATATTAGATTTCTCTGTAAATAAGGAAATGAAAAGAGTCAGAAGACTTTCTTATCTGGGTGATAAGGTAATTAATGTAACAGTTGGATTGCTTTTTAAATTTTAATTTTTTGTGCAGCAATATAAGAGATGAAGGTTAATGTTGTTGGTCATGTTAGTTTGGTGATAACTATTACATACTTGGAAATGTGAATTAGGCCATTTGACCTATGTTTCTGAGCTAAAGGGAGGTCACTGGAAATACATTTTGGAGAATTAAGTATTTAGGTACTGTTTAAACTATATGAGCATAAAATAAATTATCTGAGGAGAGAAAACTCAGAAAGAAAAGAAGTAGGTCTAGAAAAAAACATAAAGTGTTCCAAAATATTAGGAAGGGAATAAGCAATTCAAAGAGACTGAGAAGGAGCCAGGCATTTTGGTAAAGCCAAGGGAAGGATGATATCAGAATAGCCAAAAGAGGCAAGGGAACAGCACAAATAGAGTGCTTATAGAGTGGACTTTTTGGATTAGTTTACATGATGAGGCAGGGTAGCTCCACAGCCACGCTTGCAGAGAGGCTGGTAGCCACTCAGTCCAAGAGCTGGAATCTCTGCCTCATGCCAAGGTCTGGAAGTGCCCTGGAAAGTCTGGTGTTGAATTCTTGTGGAAGCTGGGGAAATTGTCTGCCAGTAGTTGCAATTCAAGAGAGCAAGAGAGAGAGAGAGAGAGAGAGAGAGAGAGGGAGAGGGAGAGAGAGAGAGACAGACAGACAGACAGACACAGAGACAGAGACAGACAGACGCTCTTCTCTAGATTTTTTTAAGTGAGTCTCATATGTGCACTGGCTTCCCTTCTCTGTCTCACCTCCTCCTTACTGAGTCCCACCCACTGGATCATACCAGATCACCTTTGTGGTGGGACTCTTCCCTTCAGTCTTCTGGATCTATCTCCAGAAATGTCCCCATGGACAAGTACAGAGATGTGCTACACTAATGTGAGGAATCTCTTAATCTAGTCAAGTTGACAATAAAGGCTGACCATCACAAGTCCACCCTTTATCAACTTTACACTCAAACACATCTCCTTATGTAATGCTCAATCTCCAAACAAAAGACAATAACAAGGTCATAATTCCACCTAACATGATATAACTACCCTGCATACAACTGAAAACACACTAATTCCTTCCCCAGAATAGGTAGTCAAGTCTTCTGAGGAGTGCTTATACTTCTCCTGACATCCATGACTTAAATATGGTAATGTAGATTTAACAACATTTAAGTACTGAAAATAACATGGTTAGTGTTGTTATATTATAAAGAAATAGGAAAGAGAGTATATCTGCTTAATATATGTATATTATGCACAAACACTCCCAACAATATAGGAAAGAAATAGTCACGACAATTACAATACTGGTTTTGTAAATGGTTGTGTGGCCTTAGCTGGTATCCATAGCTACCTTCTACTACCCATTCTGCATTTTGGTTTTTGTTTGATTATTTTATTATTTTTGTTTTGTTTTGTTTTGTTCTTGGTACTAGGGGGCTGAACCCGGGTCCGCACACATACTTTCCAAGTGTTCTACTACAAGACCTGCACCCCCAGTTCCTTTTTTTTTTCTAAATTTTGAGACATAGTCTCACTAAGCTACACAGGCTGCCTCTGGCCTCAAACTTGCAATCTTCCTACCACAGCCTCTTGGGTCACTGGGATTACAGGTGTGCATCACTGCACCCAGCCGAGATCTTGGTTCTTTACCAAGAGGGATGCTCCACACCTGAAGTGTCTGAGCCATTTATCTTCCTGTTTGTATTGGGTTGTTGTCGTTTCCCATTGACCTTAATCATAAGGCACAGTAATACCAAGAAACACCCTAAAGGATCTCCTGCCCTCCAGACTCTACTCTTCTTTATCTCCATTGTGGAGTAGTTGTTGTTGTTAATGGATGGTTGTTTTGGGATTGTTTTCAGGAGTAGACTGCCACTTCCTTCTCCCATCCATTATGGAGTAGTAGACCAACTTTCCCTTGGTAATCTGGATCAGTCATGTCTACTAACACTATAATTCCTTTCTTAGCCTGTAGACTCAAGGGCATGAGAAGCCCAAAGTGACCAGGGAGAAGTCTTAACTTCCACTTCAATGGAATGATTTTTGTTCCTCCCAATAGAAGTATTCCCCATTATGGAACCAAGCCTTCTGAGCCAGCAGGGCATAAGGTTTCAGGAATAATGTTGTTGTTAGGTGCTGTGGAGTTGTGTCCGACTCATAGTGACCCTCACAGGGCTTTCAATGGCTGATTGTTTTGGGATTGCCTTGTGCATGGATTGCCATGTGTTTCTCCCATTTTTGTGGTGCTGGGAATCGAACCTGGGACCTCAGAGACTGCAGAGCAGTGCTCTACCAACTGAGCTAAATCCCAGCCCTGGTTTTAGGAATAGGAAGCAAAAATTTTGCTAGTGGGTCAGTGGGGACAATGGTGAGTGGTCCCATACTCATTTCCACCCCATGGTTCCTGGACCCATGAATCTCGGTGATGGAAGAAACAGTACCATATATTGGACACAGAGTCAGAACACATACAGTCTTCAAGAGAAACCTACCCCAGCCCTTCAAGGTATTATCACCTATATGGATGTCCCTCAAGGGTTGTGAGTTTGAACATTTAGACCCCATGTGACGGCACTGTTTGCAGAGGTTATAGAACTTTGGGAGGTGGGGTTCTTGCTTTGCAGAAGTGGTTCCTTGGCAGCAGGCCTTTGGCAGTTTTTATCCAGACCCACAGCCAAGTTTGCTCTCTGTCTCATGCCACGCAATGCCATGAAGTCATCTTCTATAGGCCCTGCTGCTACCTGCCCTGCTACTATTATGGACAGATCCTCTAACTGTAAGCTTCCAATAAATCCTTCCCCCATAAGTTCATTTTGGTTGTTTTTTCCTGCTGCAGCAACAAGAGCTGATGAATATAATAGTGCTCATTGCCATTCAGAGGTCAAGTGAAGAAGTTGCCTCTGAATTTGATAATGTGGAGCTCATTAGTGCCTTAGTAGCATCCCCCATATGTCAGTCAGCTTGTCATGCTGTGGGAGCTTGTGTGTGTTGTGATTGTGAAAGCTGTGCCAACAGTATCTCAGATACCAGCAGGTCCATCCATGGTGGACAGGTTTCAGCTGTGACAAATTAGAAACACTGCAAAAGCATTCTGGATCAAAAACCTAAAAAGTCCTATTCTTACATTGCCTTGATGTCACTGAAGAAAAGTAAGGACAAGTGAAAGATGTTGTATATGTAAATTATGTAAATATGTTGTATATATAAATATAAAAAATCCTATACAGTAAATATAACTAACTGCCGAAAATATTACATTCATTAGTTTGTTTCCTGGAACTCGGAGCATTATAGGATATAACAGGCCTGAGCCAAATGGCAAGAGGACAGACTTCTTGTCCCTGCTTGCTACTGGTTAGCTGTAAACCTTAACCAAATCACAGCCTCAGGCCTAATCTCTTCAACTTCATTTCTAAAATGAGGTTGTTGAAGCTGATACACTCTGAAACTCTCCAATGACTGAGTTTCCATATGAGAGAATAAAAGCTCATCAAATGTCCAGATATCACTGAATTCTTGTCAATACTGCTTTTAAAAATATGTGCACATGTACTAACATTTAATTTACATAATACTGCACTGGCCGCTTGCTTTCCAGATATATTTCTAGGTGGTGTTAGAGTCACGGAATGAACCATCTCTGAGTTCCTATGCAACAGAACTTAGGAATCTCGTACACTATTACACTGAATTTATGAAGCTAAGCAGAACACAAGTGAAGTACGCCATAAAGATTCTGTTATTTGAATTTATTTGAATGACTTTTTCAGTAACATGCCCCATTGAACAAAATAGCCTACACTACTTCCCTCTCAAACTCTATAACCTATGAGAGCGCAGTAGTAGTTGGTATGGCATATACAGTTATTGTGACATGTAAAACATACCAAGCTAGAGTCCCTATTCATTAATTCATTTACACAAATATCTATGCAAAGAAATATTTTGGTGATTGTGAGTAGTGCAAAAATAAGTCCATTTTGCTTGATTACTTTCAAGAGCTTATCTTAGCCCACTTTGAGTTGCTGTAACAGAGTGCCACAGACTGGGTAATTTAAAAACAATAAAGGTCTTGTGTTAGTTCGCTTAAAATAAATAAAATAAAATAAAATAATTTAAGTGAACAAACACCAGCCCAAAAAGAAATATACCACATGTTCTCACTCATATGTGGGAGCTGAACCAAAATTAAAAGAAGGAAAAAATCCTATACAGAAATCAGAACATAATAAAAACTAAAGTTAACTTACAAGAGAAGAGACAATTTTGGGAGAAGAAAGGAGGAGGGAGGGCTCTAGCAAAAGGAAGAAATGATGGGAGATGAAAGAAGGGAGAGGAGGAACGAGGAGGAGTGAGGAATGAGAGCGAGGGTGACCTCAAAGTAAACAGCCCAACTTTAATAGTTCGGGAAATAATTATAATAATACCAATAATACAAAATAATGGTAATAATACAAATGGGGTAGAAAATTCATGTAGTATTACTGACAATGTAAAAAGATAGATCACTACAGAAAAGGTTTCAACCTTAAACATAATTGCCATCCAAGGATATATAGAAAAATATTCCCACAAAGACATGCAAGCGGAAGAGAGGCCTTTGGTGGGGGCGTGGGATGGAGGGAGGAAGTGCACAAGAGGGTAAGGGGGAACTTATCTGTACAATGTACAATGAAACCTATATATGCAAATGTCACAATGAAATGCATGTCAGAATAAATCACATTAAGTTGTCCATTAAAAATTTCCCAATTAAAAAAAACAGAGGTTTATTTGGTTCACAGTTCTGGAGTTTAGACAGTCCAACATCAAGAAGTAGCACGTGCTGAGGGCCTTCTTCCCGCACCATAACATAGCAGAAGGAATCACATACTGAAGGAACATAAAAGAGAGAGAGAAGAGGAAAGGGAGGCAAACATTCTTTAAAGGAATACCACTCTTGCAATATCAGCATCAGTCCAGTTGTAAGGCCTCTGCCCTCTTAATGTTTCCACCTTTTATCACAGTTGAATCAAAGATTAAGTTTCCAACACATGAACTTTAGGGAATTTAAAACTTTTATTTTCAATTTTTCCTATTCTGATGCTCTTCCTTTGTGTAGATTCACTTTTCTGACCTATTTCACTGGTTTTTCTTCCTAAAGAACTTTTTAAAATATTACTTCCAAGGCACGTGTACTGGTATTAAATTCTCTTAATCTTTTCCTGAGACAGCCCCTATTTTTCCTTCAATTTTGAAGGGTAACTTCACAGGGCATGAAATTCTAGGTTGGTGGTTTTTTTCTATCCACAGTTTAAATATTTCCTTCTTCTCTCTTATGTGAATGGTTTCAATAAAGAAATCAGATATAATTTTTTATCTTTGTTCCTCTATAGTTAAAGTGATACTTCCCCTCTGGCTTTTTTCAGGATTTTAACTTTGATTTTCTATGGTTAAAAATTATATTCTTAGGTGTAAGAATTTTTGTTGCTTTTTTTGGATTTGGGGTTTTGTCTCTTTTTTTCTAGCATTTTTTCTCTTGGTGAGTGTGAGTTCTGGCATCAACATTTCAAACTTTGTGATAGTACACAAATAATTTAACTAGCCTTATTTTTCCCATGTGTAAAATGCAAATAATGATAGGAATTAAAAAGAGTTACAAGTTCTGCTTAGTAATTACAATATTTAGTAATTAAAAAGTTATTTGTGTTTTATAAATTATTTTCTGGCTGATTATTGTTAGACATTCCCACTGAAATTACCCTTATGAACTTCATTATTGACTTTCATTGCTACACCCGCATGTGACAGCAGAACAACCGATATTCCTCATTCTCAACTATTATCTTTAAAATCCAGGCTTCATGTGCTAGTGCAGAGTGATTTGGCTAAACACTGCATGTTAGATTCCCTTTATGCAAATAAAATGGATCTCCAGAATAATGTGACCATTCTTCCTCCTCTATCTCTTCTATCCTTATGTTTTCTTAATTCTTCAAATTTAATTTTAGTTTAATTTTATCTATAATGTTTCTTTACTCTCACACTTATTTCTGTCAATCTTCCTCTTTTTGCAAATTGAACTCAATTAGCTTCTCTTCAGGAAACCATTTCAGATCTTTCTCAGAACTTGGTTTATATTTCTTTAAATGTAACAATCACATTAGGCTTCAATTGTAATTAATTATCTTTATGCCTTTTATATTATTAGCCTTAGCTCTGCTATGGCTTGACTATGACACCTGCTTAGTATTCTCTGACCTCCCTGGATCTGTGGCTTTGTGTCTGACAGCAATTTGGAGAAATTTTCAGTCATATTGCTTCAAATATTTTTTATCCCATTCTCTATTTCTTCTCCCTCCACTATTCCCTTTTTTCACAGTTTGCACATTGCATAGTCTTCCTGTGATTCCTTGATATTCTGCTCTGTACTTTTTTCGGTAATTTCTCTTGTTGCTTTTCAATTTGGAGATTTCTTTTGAAACACCATTAATTTAGCAGATGTTTCCCTTAGGGTAATATAGTGTAATAAGCCCACCAAAGACATCCTCCATTTCTTTAATGTTTTTTATTTCTGGTATTTTTTCTCTTTCTTAGAATTTCAAGTTTGCATTGAAGTTTCCACCTCTGCTTACGTTGTTCATCTGTTCTTGCATGCTGTCCACTTTATCTGTTAGAGCTCTTTGCATATTAATTAGGAATGGAGAACTGTCTCAACTTAATAAAAAACATCTACAAAAACCATACAGCTAACATTATGCTTTATGGTGAGAAATTAACAACTTTTCTGTTATAATTAGGAACAAATCAAGGCTATTCCTTCTTATCATTTCTTTTCAACTTAAAGTCCTAGTTAATGCAATAGGAAATAGAAACAAAATTAAAGGTAAACTATTTAAGAAAGAAGCCATAAAACAGGTGCAAAGGTGCATGCCTGTAATCCCAGTGACTCAAGAGACAGAGGCAGGAGGATCATAAGTTCAAGGCCAGAGGCAGCCTGCTTAACTTAGCAAGACCCTGTGTCTCAGTGGTAGAGCTCTTGTAAACCAATGTGAAGGTCTGGGCTCAAGCTCCCAGTACCACAAAAATAAAAGAAGCAATAAAACCACACTGTTTGCAGATGATATGATAAACTATGTAGAAAAACTAAAAGACTGACAAAAATCACTCCTAAAAGTATTAAGCAATTATAACTATTTCAGTATTCAAGTATAAAATACAAAAGTTGATTGCTCTTCTGTACATTGAAAATGAGCAAACAGAATTTCAAGTTAATAACACATGACATTTATATTACAACCCCCAAAATTAAATCATAAATCTTGCATAGTAAGATATAAGCAAGATCTGTATGAGGAAAACTGCAAAACTCTGATAAAGGAAATCAAAGAACTAAATAAATATATTCAATGTTAATGGACAGAAAGATTCCATATTGTCAAGGTGTCAGTTCTTAACTTCAAGTACAGTGTAGTCACAATCAAAACTCAAGGAAGTTATTTTGTAGATAAGAACAAACTAATTTTAAAGTTTACATGGAAAGGCAAAGACCCAGAATAGGCAATACAGTATTGAAGGAGAAAAATAAAGTTGGAGGACTGACACTACCCAACTTTAAGACATAGTACAAAGCTAGAATAATCAAGACAGTGCGATATTGGTGAAAGCATAGTCAAACTGATCAGAACAGCGAGCCCAGAATTAGATTCACGTAGACTTATTTAACTGATCTTTGACAAAGGAGCAAAACTGTACAATGGAAAAAATTATCTTTTCAGTAAATGGTACTGGAGTAACTGGACATTCAACACAGTGCATCTAGATGAGACTTTACCACATTCATGAAAATTAACTCGAAATGGATTACAAGTCAAAATGTAAAATGCAGAACTATGGAACTCATGGCAGATAACATAGGAGAAAAACAAAGGAGGAAATCTAGATGACCTTGGGTTTGGCAATAAATTTTTAATACAATCCCAAAAGCAATGTACATGAAACAAGGAAAAGAATTCATAAGCTGGCCTTTATTAAAATGAAAAATGTGTTCAAGAAAGACATTGTCAAGATCATGAAAGGGAAAGCCAGGGACCAGATAAAAACTAAAATACAAGAAGAACTCCTGAAACTCAACAATAAGAAAACAGAGAACCCTTAAGTTAACAGACCCCACCAATTAAATATATTCAGATGGCAAATAACCACACAAGAATTTGATCCACATCACATGCCATGGGGAACTGAAAATTAAAACAACGAGATACCACTATATAAATATCAGGATGGCCAAAATCCAGAACACTGGCAACAACAAATATTGACGACGATGTGGAACAACAGGAATTCTCACTTGTCACTGATCTGAATACAAAATGGTACAGTCACTATGGAGGATAGTTTGTTGACTTCTTAATAAAATTAACATACTCTTTCTATACCACCTAACAGCCATACGCCTTGGTATGTATAAAAAGGAGTTAAAATTTTATATTGACACAAAAACTTGCATAAAGATAGTTTTAGAAGCTTCAGTCATAATTGCCAAACTTGTATGTCATCACATTTCTTAGTAGATGAATTATAAAGTGTAGTATATCCAGATAATGCAATGTTATTCAATGTTAGAAAGAAGTGAACTCTAAAGCCATGACAATATATAAGAAACCGTAAAGGCATGTCAATAAATGAAAGAAGTCAATCTGAAAAGGTATGAACTCTAAGATTCCAACTATATGAAATTTTGGACAAAGCAAAATCATGGAGATAGTAAAGGAGGATGAGGAAGGGAGGGCTGAATAGATCCCCTAGGAGGAGATTTAGGGCAATGAGAGCACTCTGTGTGACACTATAGTAGTGGATAAATACATTTATCAAAATCCATGCCATGAACACCAAAAATGAGGCTGAGGTAAATTATGACTTTGGCAGATAATGATATGTCAGTGTAGATTCATCAATTGTAAAAAAAAAAAAAAATGTACCATTCTGTTGGGAGATTTTGATAAAAGAAGACTATATATGTGTGAATACTGTCAGTATATGGGATTTCTCTTTCTTCCACTTAGTTTTATTAAAATTTCTCTAAAAAATAAAGTCAATAATAAAAAAAGGATAAAACTGGGCTGGCACCCCAGCTTCCCCACTTATCCCTTAGTAGTAAAAAGCAACTTTGCCTTTCTTTGTTTACCATCTCTGCATGGGTTATAATAATCATTCTTCATGAAGATGATAAAATGAAATCATGTTGTTTAGTTCTTAACATGAGTGTATAATCAATGGTAATAAAAATCACCATAATGTTAGAGATAAATCGATTTTACTTCCCCCAGCTATATTTACAAAAATCACTTTCATCTTATAATTAATTTCAAGTTATTTTAAAATGATAAATTATAATTTAATATATTTATAAGTTTTGTGCTTTATGGATTTAAAATAGGAGTTATTGGTAAGACTCAAGGTTAACTTGGAACATAATTTTAAAATTCCAGCCATTTCAAACCCTCCCATGTGACAATCTATTTTCAAACATCTTTCTAAGAAAAATAAAATAAACATGTCACTGAAAATACAATAATTATGGCTATCTGCTCACACAGTGTCATTCATTTAAGACTTGTTGTTGTTAGGTGCCGTCGAGTCGGTATCTGACTCATAGCGACTCTCAGCAACCCTCGTAGGGTTTTCAATGGCTGACTGTTTCAGGATTGCCTTGGGAGTGGATTGCCAGGTCCTTCTCCCATTTTTGCAGTGCTGGGAATTGAACTCGGGGCCTCGGAGACTACAATGCAGCGCTCTACCAACTGAGCTAAATCCCAGGCCCTCATTTAAGACTAGGTTAAGCCAAAGCTGTTGTTGCTTTATTGATGACAACAGACAGCAAACTTGGCTTTATTGTGCTATTATGAAAGTGAGTGAAGCTTTTTACTACTTATTTCTATAATTGACCTACCATTGCAACTTTAATGTTAAATTAATAGTCTTTTGATGCAAGCAGTCATCATATAGTACCCCAAGAAGGCCCAAGAATGAACTCCCCAAATCAAATGTTCTTTCCACATTTAAGAGAGATAAACAATACAAGTTTCTAGCAGTATGCACAACTATCAATGGTAGACATTCATTTATTCTAAATCAAATTTGACATACAAATAGACAAAAATTTGTCTGTTCTGACTTTTGGAGTCAACGAAAATGTAGACTTAGGATAGCCAATGTCATTATTCCTGTCTATGTGGAGAAATAATAGTTGAGAGGAAGTCAAGACATGCATAGAAACTAAGTGCAGAGATGGAGAAAGAATAAGCAAGAAAAGAGTGCGTCAAGGGTGTTCTTTAAGCTGTTGGCTCCAATGCCTAAAATCAGATCCATCCTTCCCAGATACACAGCCAAAACATTCAAGTTTTGATAAACTTAGTTTGAGTTTGATTTTTACCATTAGCTACCAAAATGGTTGGGGCTATATAAATTTCTACCTTTTTTAAAAGCACTAATATTTCCCTGGACTAATATTTCTGGTAGAGACTGTCCACCAGAAATTTATTTCCATAAAAATGCTAGATAAAATAAAGAGTTCCATTAGCATTTGTAAATGCTTTGATTTCCATCTTGTACATTATAAGCTACAGGTTTTTAGAAGAACTTTAAAAAGGAAATGTCAGGTTGGCTTAACCCAGATTATCCTACAATTTTTTGGCACTAAACTTCATTTTTATTTCTTTTCTCTCAGAAAAGCTAATACTATAGACACAATCTGGGAAACACTATACTAAATTAAAATGGAAATGTAAAACACATCTCTCTTTTCAAATGTAATTTTAAATTCGTTTGAGATACTATTTCAACATGATGTTTATGGACACAATTATACAAGTAGATAATAAGGGCAGTTCAGAATTCATAAATGTCTACCCAAACTTCAAGTAGCTTCAAAATAAGGGTAAAACATTTACCACCCATGAGTGACTCAGACACTATAAGCTAGGGATTGCACTTGGTCATTGGTTTTCCCACATTATATCTTCTATGTTCGCTACATTCACTTTACATGGATAGGTACATGCCTCAAAACAGAATGGTCAGCATCTGTCAGCCTCATGTCCTCACGCTGTCTCAAAAGGAAAAAAGAGATAGTCTCTCCTGTTTCTCCAACAGCAAATCCAGCATCACAAGATCATTTCTGATCTAACCACAACGGACAGTGAGTCTACACCTAGGATTCCACCAGCCTGGAAAGATGGTAGAAAACCAGAATAGGCTATACTCTGAGATTACCAACCACAGGAATCTGCTAACAGTTTCTCAAAGACACAGAATTGAGGTGGAAGAACACTCAGTGAAAACCAAAAAATTATAGTTCCCACAGCTAATACACAAAACTTATTAAATTTACTCTCAGGGATACAGAAACATAACTGTGGGTAAGAGATAAATTGCTGAGATGTTCTGAGTGGTTCTTTAGAACACAGTGATATACGATAGCACATAAAATAATTTTTCCATCAAACCAGGAAAACTTAAATTAGATAATATTATATCATAAACTTTTAGGCTAAGAGAAAAATAATGCATCTATATTTAATATAGCACTAAACATCCTGCTTCACTTAGTCTGATGAAATGAACTTTCATAGGGAATAAAAATTACTTCTACATTAGTAATTGGGCAAAGATATATTACTATCCATAATACCTGTGACTTATTGTTGTTAGGTGCCGTCGAGTCGGTATCTGACTCAGAGCGACTCTGTACAACAAGGGAAACACTATTGTCAGTGCTTCTCTGCTGTGCATAGGGTTTTCAATGGCAGATTGATTTTTGGGAGGGGGTTTCCAGGTCCTTCTCCCAAGCCTACAGCTTCTGGTGTTCCCAGGTGGTCTCCCATCCAGGTACTAACCAGGCCCGCCCCTGCTTAGCTTCCAAGATCTGATGGGATCGGATGCCACTGGGCTATGGCCGCAGGCTACCTGTGACTTAGATTGTCCTATAAATACAGTTAGTGTGATCTACAGATTCAATACTTGAAAACTACATCAGTTAAACTAAGATTTCATTGTGTACAATTTAGGCGATAATATGAAAACAAAATAAAATATAAATGTGCAGCTCTAAATATTTTAAAATAGAGCCAGGCACAGTGGGGCATGCCTGTAATCCCAGCGGCTCAGGAGGCGGAGGCAGGAGGATCGCAAGTTCGGAGACCAGAGGCAGTCTGCATAACTTAGCGAGACCCTGTCTCAAAAAGTAAAAAATGGGCTGGGAGTGCAGTTCAGTGGTCCAGCATTTGCAGAGCATGCAAGGGCAAGTCCCTGGGTCCAACCCCCAGAACCGCAAAAAAAAAAAAAAAAAAAGTAATAAAAATGGGCTGGGGATGCAGCTCAGTGGTTCAGTACTTGCAAAGCATGTAGGTGCGAGGCCCTGGGTTCAACCCCCAGTACCGCAAATAAATAAATAAATAAATAAATAAATAAATAAATAAATAAATAATAAAATTTAAAATAGAAATATAAAGTAAATAAAAAAGCTAGACATTCAACTGCATTTTGATGATTAGAAAAACCATAGAAAGTGAAGGTGTTAAAAATTATATACCACCAACATTGAATTATGTGCATAATTCAACTTCTAGATTTTACTAATAACTAGATATTCTTTCTCTCTCTCTCTCTCTGCCCCTCTCCTGCTCCCTCTCCACATATACCCCACCACACACACACACACACACACACACACACACACACACACACACACATATTTTTCAGCTTAGTTCTATATTACTTCACCTAGGAAATAGGAATGTAAGTTAATTGGTATGCCTCCTTCAAGAACAGTCCCTATATTGGCCTATCATAATTGCTGCAGTATATTTTCTAATTTCAGAAGTTTCTTATTCAGTTTTAATGCAGAATGTCTTTTATTTTTGTGCACTTCAAGGAATGAGGGCCAGCTACAGTGATGCTCTTAATGTGCCTAATATATAATGTTGTTAAGTGCCGTCAAGTCAGTGTCTGACTCATAGCAATCCTACATACAAAAGGCGAAACAGTATTGTTAGTACTTCTCTGCTATTCATAGGGTTTTCAATGGTTGAGGGAGAGGGGAGTGGGTTGCCAAGTTCTTCTCCCAAGCCTACATGACCTGGTGCTTCCAGGTAGTCACCTATTCAAGAACTAACCAGGCTCTACCCTGCTTAGCTTCGAAGATCTGATGGAATGGGTGGCCACAGTGGTACACCTACAGGCTAGTATGTAAGAGGTACGCAAGAAATAAACATTAAAGAATATTTGAATCTGTTGCACTTGTGAAGTATGTAGTTCATTGTTGTTGTTGTTGTTGTTCTTAGGTGCCGTCGAGTCGGTATCCAACTCATAGCAACCCTCATAGGGTTTTCAATGGCTGAGTGCTTCAGGATTGCCTTGGGAGTGGATTGCCAGGTCCTACTCCCATTTTTGTGGTGCTGGGAATTGAACTCAGGGCCTTGGAGACTGCAGCGCAGCGCTCTACCCACTGAGCTAAATCCCAGCCCCATGTAGTTCATTGGGGGTTTTAAATATAGCTAATGCAACAATTTCACAATCAATCAAGCAAACTTTGATTTTTTTCTGTTTAATTTTCCAGGCTTATTGATAAACCCGTGGGCTTAGCTAAGTTGGTAGAGCACTGCTCTGCAGTCTCTGAGGTCCCAAGTACGATTCACAGCACCGCAAAAATGGGAGAAGGACGTGGCAACCCACTCCCTAAGCAATCCCGAAACAATCTGCCATTGACAACCCTATGAGGGTCACTATGAGTCGGACACGACGACAGCACCCAACAACAACAACATTGATAAGCCCAAATGACTTTTGATAAGAGACTCAAGTAAAATAGGATTTTTTTCACTTGAAGAACTTTGTGTAATATTTAAAGAGCCAACTTTTTACTATAGAATA
Organism: Pedetes capensis; assembly: GCA_007922755.1. Lineage (NCBI taxonomy): Eukaryota > Metazoa > Chordata > Mammalia > Rodentia > Pedetidae > Pedetes > Pedetes capensis. Next base: position 40,082 of record VMDO01003693.1, on the reverse strand, counting down.
TTTAAAAAAAAAATTAGAATTGCATAATGAACTTTTATATATCTATCACTCAAGTCAAATAAGCATCAGTCCATGGTCTGGGCAACCTATAGTCCCCTTTTACTTCTATTTATTATTATTTTAGGGCAAAATAGAATGTTATAGTCCTTATGCATAAATACTTAGTTGTTATTGTTGTTAGGTGCCGTCGAGTCGGTATCCGACTCATAGCGACCCTCTGTACAACAAGGGAAACACTATTGTCAGTGCTTCTCTGGTGTTCATAGGGTTCTCAATGGCAGATTGATTTTCGGAAGGGGGTTTCCAGGTCCTTCTCCCGAGCCTACAGCTTCTGGTATTCCCAGGCGGTCTCCCATCCAGGTACTAACCAGGCCCGACCCTACTTAGCTTCTGAGATCTGATGGGATCGGATGCCACAGGGCTACGGCTGCAGGCAAATACTTAGTATTTACTGAAAATATAAGGACTTACTATAATTAAAAGCATAATATATTTATCATACCAAGATCAATTAACATACCAACAGAATATATTATCATAGTATTCAATCAAGGTACAAATATTTTGATGGATCTATAAATGCTGTAAGCCTGCAGCCATAGCCCAGTGGCATCGGATTCCATCAGATCTCAGAAGCTAAGCAGGGTCAGGCCTGGTTAGTACCTGGATGGGAGACCACCTGGGAACACCAGAAGCTGTAGGCTTGGGAGAAGGACCTGGAAACCCCCTCCCAAAAATCAATCTGCCATTGAAAACCCTATGCACAGCAGAGAAGCACTGACAATAGTGTTTCCCCTGTTGTACAGAGGGTCACTATGAGTCAGATACCGACTCGACGGCACCTAACAACAACAACAACATAAATGCAGTAAATGTATTTGGGGGTTTCCTTATATAGTTTTTTTAAATGAAGCTACAAATATATTCACTCATTGAGATTGATCAATAACTTTTTAAATATTTCCTTTAACATAGATTTCTTCTGTATTAATTCCTTCAGCTTATTTTGGGGGAATAAAAGCTCTCTGTTCTATTTAATGTCTGATTTTCTAGTTTTTCATCGTTGGACCTTTACAATTTAACAAATTCATCCATTTCTTGCAAAATAGTAAGTGTAAAGAATAACCTTTTGCTTTCCTCATGCACCCCAAACTGAGAATAACCCCAATAATCATTAACTGATAAACTCATAATAAATTATATTATCATTTAATATAGTAAATTATCATATATCAATTCAGTAGTATGTTATTCAACAATTAAAATTATAAACTACTAATGCATGCAATAATCTGAGAAGCTGGACTATATGAAGAAGAACATATCATCAGAATTGGAGGAAGTCTCATTAATAACCTGTGTTAAACAGATGACACAATATTGCTTGCAGAAACTGAAGAGGATTTGAAACTTCTACTGATGAAAATCTACGCACACAGCCTTCGGTCTGGATTGTACCTCAACATCAACAAAACAAAAATACTCACAACTGAGTCAGTAAGCAATTTCAGAATAAATGGAGAAAAGATTGAGGCTGTCTATGATTTTGCTTTACTTGGTTCTACAATCAACACCCAAAGAAGCAGCAGTCAAGAAATCAAAAGATGCATTGCATTGGGAAAAGCTATTGCAAAAGACCTGTTTACAGTGTTGAAAAGTAAAGACATCACATTGAAGACAGAGGTATGCCTGACTCATGCCATGGTATTTTCAGTTGCATCATATGGTTCTGAAAGCTGGACAATGAATAAGGGAGACAGAACTGATGTTTTTGAATTATGGTGTTCAATATGAATATAGAATATACCATGGACTGCCAAAAGAATCAAAAGATCTGTTCTAGAAGAAGTGCAATGAGAATTCTCCTTAGAATCAAGGATAGCTAGGCTGTGTCTGACATATTTTGGACATGTTTTCAGGAGGGACCAACCCCTGGAGCAGGACATCGTGTTTAGGAGACTGGCAGGTCAATGAATAGAAGCAAGACTTCAAGAAGGGAGATATCAACCCAACTAGATGGGTTGATATCATGTCTGCAACAATGGCTTAAACATATAAAAGATCATGTGCCTGACACAGAATTGGGTATTATTTCATTGTGTTGTACACAGTGTGGCTATGAATGGATCCCAACTCGACAGCACCTAACAACAAACAATGCATGCAACAATACAGATGAACATCAGAAATAATATTCTGATTAGAAGAAGACATGAAAGAACAAACTATGTGATTCCATTTATATGAAATTTAGGAAAAGCAAAATTAATCCTCCTTAACAGAAAATGGATCAAAGCTGGCTAGGGCCCAGGGGTAGGGTTTTGACTCCAAAAGAGTAAGAGGGAGTTTTTCCAAGATAATGGAAATGCTCTAAATTTTGATGGTGTTGGTAGTTATACTGGAGAATAGTTTTGTCAAATTCATCAAAATGTACAATTAAAATTGTTACTGTTACTGTATGGAATTTCACCTCAACAGTATTTTTAAAATTAGTTTATAAGACAGACTAGGGAGAAGGACATGGCTAACCTACTCCAAAACAATTAGCCATTGAAAACCCTATGAATATCAGAGAAACACTATCAGATATAGTGACAGAAAATGAGTCCCCCAGGTTGGAAGACACTCAAAACACCTAAGAACAACAAAGATTAACAGTGATGACTATTAAACATATTTTTCTTTATAGGTGACCAAACCATCATACCTGTATGTGAAGCACTGAAGGAAATAACCACATCTCCGGCCCACCCTCTTTATTCCCTAGGTTACACTGCTATGAGTTGCCATGAAATGTTTCGCACTGGATAGACCAGGTACATTCAGGGATTTTATCTTTTTAATATTTGGTTTATTTGGAACATACTGAAATGTTGAAATAGTAATAACTATCATCATTTGAATATTATGTTTAAAATTTTTAGAAGCTTTCATATAATTTACTTCATGTGATCTTCTTGGCAGCCCTATGAAGTATATAAGTATATACTAAACTTATTCTAAAGAGTATTCTTCATATGTCCAGCTAAATTCACAGTGCTGTCTAGGAAATTTTTCCACAGTAGTTGCCCATCTGTAACATCAATATTCTCTTTTAATGATAAAAATACTTAATGTAAAACATGCAAGGACTTAATATATAAAAGGAATGAAAATAAAATAATGTCATTTATTTATTCAGCAAATATGGAGAAGGCAGCCTGTGAGTGGCAATGAATTATATCTGGAGCTGGATCATGGTTGAGCTCCTGAAATAACTTGAGAGAACCAATTAGGTAAGACAGACAAACATGTAATTAAAATGAGATGGAATAAATGTATGATGCCAACACCAAAACAGCTTTTAAAATCAGCAATAAAAAACATACAATGGAAGTATCTACCATAGAACAATATTAGGGCTCTCAGTTAAGACTTTCTAGAGAAAATGAAATTTAAGCTGCACCTAGAATACAATAAATCAAGAGAAAGAACTGATGAATCAAGATTATTCAAGGATGAAGTCACCAGCAGTGAAGATGGCACGATGAAAGAAACTGAAGAAGACTACCAAAAATAGATTAAATGAATATATGAATATGGTAGTGAAGCAAATGGCATGTTATCACAAAAGCCTAAGAGAAGACTGAGTTAGATTCATTAATGGTAGTCAGGATGTGATGTAAAGTGACTAGAAAAAACTTAATGGATTGACGGGACAGGTGGTTAGATAAGGGAAGGGCTCCTTGTGGAATTCTGGAGGATAGGGTCAAACTGTCAACTGGATTACAGTCTCAATTCAAAAAGAGAATTTAAAGTACAGATATGATAACAAAGTGAGTAGAGAAAGCAATTGATGTCATAAGAATGGGTGTTACGTCTTAGAAAAAAAGAAACCAGAAGGCACCAAAGAGCAAAGCAATCCAGCAGAGCTGATTTATTTTGTTTTGATATCTGTTACATTCTCCTTTTTCTTTTGACAAAATTACTTACTGAATTTGAGTGTCTTTAAGCAAGTCATGCATAGTCTCCTTGGCTGCAAACCACAGGCAGACTTAAATGATTTTACTGGCTCATTTAAGATATTCATGTTATTTCCTTGGATCTTGTTTGCTATGCTTGTTGTTGTTGTTAGGTGCCATGGAGTTGGTTCCAACTCATAGCAACCCTATGTACAGCAGAACAAAACACTCCCCAGTTCTGTGCCAGGCACACGATCTTATTTATGCTTAAGCCCACTGTTGCAGACACTATGTCAATCCATCTAGTGGAGGGTTTTCCTTTTTTTCATTGACCTGCCACCCTCCCAAACGTGATGTCCTTCTTCCAGGGATTGGTCACTCCTGACTATGAGTCCAAAATACATAAGGCTTGCTATGCTTGGTGCAATAAGAAGGGCACAGCTTTCAGTAGAATCCAGTGAACAACTGCATTTAAGAGAGGCAAAGGAAAGAGGAACTGGGAATGAAGAGAGTAAAAGAGCAGCTCAGAGACAGAGGAAGAGGATCAGGAAATATAATTTTTCATGATGCAAGTTAACTATGTCAAATTTTAAGGAAGTTAGACAAAATGAAGACTGAGGTATTTATGATGGATTTTGTGATAAAGAGGCCACTGGTGACCCTGAAAAATAGAGTTTCAATACAGTGCTAGATATAGCAGTCACACCATTGTGGAATGATAAATAAATGGGTTTGAGAAATGATAACATAGAGCAAGCAGGAATACACAGTTGTTTCAATAAGTCATGTCTCTGTAGAATAAAAGAGATTGGGCTAGAAGGAAGAAATAGGTCATGGAAGGTCTCAACTCTACTATTATTCCAGCATCTGTAAATCCTAAACCAAACATTTTAATCTCATTTTCATAGCCCCAGAACTGGGAGACAATTTCAAGCAAATCATCTCAGAATCATGATCAGCCCAATGACTGTTGTGACATATTTTTCTTTACCTAAGTATACTGATATCAATTTAGTTGAGTCATGTAGATCACAAGTACTGTAAATGATGTTTCATGTCTTCAGAAGGATTACACTATAATTAAACATAAAAGTGAGATGCAAGTTTATACCTAGAAAAGCACCAAAATAATAATGTGGTCAAAAGTTAAAAAAAAAAAAAAAAAAAAAAAACTATGTCCAAGAATTCTTTAAGGATTTATTTAGTAAACATAAAATTTTAACAATTCTAAATGGTAAGAAAACATTGTACCACAGTTTTACTGACACCATTTATAAAATATAGGTCTTCTGACAATCAATTTGATATTAAATTTAAAATGCTTTTTGATATCACAAGTAATAGATGCACATATTTTTCTTGGAAATGTAAATAAATACTTATTCTCAGTCCTCTCTCCTAGTTCTAATGTCTCTTACTTATCCATGATAACCAAAAGAACCTCTGTATATGTATTTTTTATATTTTTTCTATGCATTAAGATACAAGTGGAAACACTAAAGTAAAATATGCAATTGGTTTATTGTTTCTTTCCTCCATTAAATACTATCATTCCATACTTGTATAGCTACATTTTCTTCTCATATGCTAATACCATATTTTATTGAAGGAATGGGGAAAAGGATATAAGCATATAGTGCTAGAGAGAGTTTAAGAACACACAGACTCAAGAGAAATGAGGAAAATTCATATTAAAATTTAAAATGTATACATAATATAACCTAAAATACCATTATCTATTTCTGCTCTAATGCAAAAACTTCCCCCTTTGTACTGGGAGGCACACTGCTCTGTTCACAAGAGGGTAATGCTGAAGTATCAGAAATATGTTACCACGGAAATGAATACAATAAGTAAATAAACTCTGATATATACATGCTATGGAATCTTGGATTGTTGTTGTTAGGTGCCATCGAGTTGGGTTGAATTCATAGTGACCATATGCACAACATGTTGAAATACTCCTCTACACTATACCATGCCTGGCACTATGAAAGTGGTTCTCTGCTATTCATAGGGTTTTCAATGGCTGATTGTTTCAGGATTGCTCTAGGAGCACATCCTTCTCCCATTTTTGTGGTGCTAGGGATTGAACCCAGGGCCTCAGAGAGTGCAGAGCAGCACTCTACCAACTGAGCCAAATCCCAGTAGTATAAAAAGAATGAAGTAGACCCATACCTACATACATGTGTACAGCCATGTATTGCTTAATGATAGGATAGTTCTGAGAAATGCATTGTTAGGTAGTATTTTTTTTTCATGGAAAAGTTCTTTATAGCGCACCCACACAAAGCAAGATGGGACAGGTCAGTCACACAGCATGGCCTGTTGACCCAATCAAGAGACACGGTAAGCACACGGTATAAGAGGCAACTGCCTGCATAACACAGCATTATTTTTACAGTCAATTTTTTGATAAGTAGGAATATACTCTAAAATGATCATTAAAATATAGTATAGTAAATATAAATACATAAACCAGTGTGTTAGTCAGACTTCTCATTGTTGTGACAAATACCTAAAGTAGGAAGGATTTATGTTGGTTCATAGTTTCAAAGGTTTCAGTCCCAAGTCAGATGGATCCATTGCTTCTGGACCTGAGGTGAGGCAGAATATTGTGGTGATGGGGGAGTGTGACATAGGAGGTTCCGCCCCTCATGGCAGCTGGAAGGCAGAGAAAGAGAGGGAAGTGGGGAGGGTGGATGTGCATGCACGCTCCTGCCTGTGCTAGCATGCTTTCTCCTTCTTCCCCTTTGGTTTACCCTGGGCCCTTAGCCTATTGGATGGTGCCACCCATATTCAGGGCAGGTCTTCTCCTCATAATTAATAGTTTCTGACAAGGCCCTCACAGACATACCCAGAAATGTTCTATGCTAATCTCCTCCGTGTCTCTCAATCCAATGAAGCTCATAATTAATACACCCATCTCAACCACTAACACAGTCATTCATTATAACTACTCAGTAATATGTATGCATCATGTTTTTACATGACTTGCACCACAGTTGATTTGTCTCTGCCAGTATCACCACAAACATGCTACTACAGCTTGGATTTCAAATGTCTCCATAAGGTCCATGTGTTGAGGACATGGTCCCCAGCCTGTGATGCTCTTGGCAGGTGGTAGAATCTTTATCAGCTGAAGTCTAGTAGAAGAAAACTAGGATATTAACAGCATGCCCAGGAAGGGGATACTGGGACCACAGCCCCATTCTGTCTCTCTCTTTGCTTCCCTGCTTCCAGGAAGTGAGCAGATGAGCAGATCTTCCACCATCCACTCATGCCATGATGAAATGCTTTGCCTCAGACCCAAAAGCAACAGGGTGGACTGCCCATGGACTGAAATCTCTCTGAAACTGTGAGCCAAAACAGACCATTCCTCTTATAAGTTGATTTTCTCAGGTCCTTTGTCACAGTGGTGGAAAGTTGACTAATACACACATGAGTGATGCATTGTACTATGATGTCACTAGGTGATAGGAATTTTTCAGCTCTATTATCTACTGGGAACACCACCATAAATGCAACCAATTGTTGACTGAATTATTATACGGCATATGAGTGCTATTTCCCAAGACAATTTATTCACATTTTGTTTGTGTTTTTAGATGGAATTCACAAGGATATATTTAAATGTTAACAGGAAAAAACTGTAAACAGGGTAAAAAATAAAGGAGATATAGATGGCATATTAGTAGATATAAGGTCCCTAATAAAATGAAGTAATAAGAACTGTGGCTAGTGATTATAACTTCTCTAGGAGGAGAAAAGGAGGAAGGGGAGGCATAAATAATCAGGGGCAAAATATATATATCAGAGGCAGAAAGGCTTTTATTCTACTCTTTTTTCAATTTTCCTATATCTTTAGTTTTTCTTTGTTCACCCACTCATCAGTCTACCTTGGCTTTGGTGTCTTCTGTATTTCTACAGTACTCTCAGTATTCATTTCCCAGGAATGCCATGACAAATTGCCACACTGAGTACCTTACAAAAACAATTTATTTTCACAGTTCTGGAGGCTGGCAGACTGAAAATCAAGATGTCAGTACAGCCACATTCTCTCTGAAGGCTCTAGGAGATATTCCATCCTGTCTCTTGGAGCTTCTAGTGACTCTAGGTTCCTTTGGTCTTATAAGGGTCCTTGTCATTGATAAGGGTCCACTCCACTCCAAAATGATCTCATCCCGACACCTTTAACTTGTTATCTCAAAGATACTTTTATTAAACAAGGTCACATATTCAGGCTTTAGGGGTTAGGATGTGGACATATCTTTTAGGAGTGACAATTAGCCCACGATGTCACTTTTTTTGTTTTAGAATGAACCTTGTTTCCCTCATTTTCATTTTTGAAAATTATATAATTTTAGTTATTAGGGTAAACACTCAAAAATTAACATATAATGTACAACAAGTGCAGAAAACTTGGAAAAGTCTGATACTGAGAGTCTCAGCATTCAAGGTGTGTATCAGTGAAAAAATGAGAGAATTCCTCTGGGGGAGACAGAAGATTCTCTTGTCAATAAAATGTTTACTATAGGAAGAAGACAGTTACAATGATTGGGAAAGGAAGCTAATAAGAAGATTGCAATAAATACAAAAGGCTTCTTGTGTAAAATAATCTTCATATAATTTACATACTTTGGCATATATAATCAGAGTCACCTGGATCTCTTATTCTGAAATAAATCTTAAAATTTCAAAATTTTAAGTAATGTATTTTTTCTTTTTGGTGCTGGGGCCTCGCACACATAAAGCACACACTCTGCCACTGAGCTACATCTTTGATGGATTAAACTGTCTTCTGCCTTCTCTACATAACCCAGAGAATCAAAGAGAAGATAGTTCAAGGAGAGGGCCTGGCTACTGGCAAGGCTGCTCATGGCAACCGGCTGTCTGTGTGGCTTGCTGTCAGATCGAGTATCTCATTTTCCCTGCTAGATTACAAATGCCATGAAAACTAGAACATAGAATTGAATATTTTTATATCTCCCCCTAGTATTTCTGAGCATATGCTCACACAACAGAAGTATTTTCCTTACTTGAAAAACGACTAAGCTAAAATCAGACATTACAATACCTTTTTCTAATGTTAGGAAGAGAAAGCCAAGTCTTGTGGTTCACTGAGCAATGAATTCTGAGGACCTCCCTCCCCAGGAAAAGCATAAGTCCAGCTGACGCCTGAAGCCCCATCACAGCAGGACAGTGAGGCCAAGGCAGAGGCCACCCACCACCCACATCCCCTCTGGGCAGGTTGTCTCCCACTGAGAAGTTCATGACCTTCTGAGGCTCCTATTTCTCAGTGATCAAAATGAGGTAAAGATCAAACAGAATAATAAAAGCAAGGGCTTTCCTTGAGTAAAGGATGGTCTCTGTAGGGTAGAAAATTATGTTGTTACCATACACTATGTAAAATGTAGCCAAGGCCAAATGCACTGTAACAAATCACCTGAAGTGATATTAGGAGCAGGCATGTGAGGAGTTATTATACTCCAGCAAATTGGCTGCTGGGCAGAGCATGATCCAGCCATGACTCTAATCCATTCCAATGCCCGATTTATTTCATTTTCACTTTAAAAACAAACGATGGGGCTGTCACATGCATTCCTCTGCCAAATCTACACATCAGAAGAGTAAGAAAAAAGGAAGGAATAAAATCAGGTAGCTGAGAACTGTTTTAAAGGAATTATAGATCAAAATTATTGTTGTAGGCGGTATAGGCAGTAGATCAATAACAATTTGCAACATGCTTTATTTACAGATCTGAAAGAGACAGCAGGAAAGAAGAAAATCTATCTTGGCTCTTTTTATACAGACCCTCTCTACAAATAAGACACCAAAAGGAGTGAATGCAATGAACTTCTTCAGTTGACTTCTTTATTTCTTTGAGGATATGCTACTAAACCCCACAAAGGTATTTTATGGTACACAGTAGGAAAAACAGCTTCATGAACCATCTTGCTAATTTTCCCAAGGAACTACACAAATAAAAAGAAAATACTTTTCCCTTAGCACTTTCCCAATTTCACAGTATATATAAATATATTCCTGAATGATTTAGTATAGTGATGCTAGGCACAAAGAATGAGACAAGATACATGAGGCTCACGATGCATTTTTCTTTCAGAAATGGGGTGATAAAATTTGTAAAAGTAATAATTTAACATAGGGATGTTTAAAAAACATAACAAAACAAGGATATTAAATAATCATATGTTGTTGTTGTTGTTAGGTGCCGTCGAGTCGGTATCTGACTCATAGCGACCCTCAAAGGGTTTTCAATGGCTGGCTATTTTGGGATTGCCTTGGGAGTGGATTGCCAGGTCCTGCTCCCATTTTTGCGGTGCTGGGAATTGAACTCGGGACCTCAGAGACTGCAGCGCAGTGCTCTACCAACTGAGCCAAATCCCAGCCCCAAAATAATCAAATAATGGCATTATAACTTAATATATTAGAAGGAAGGAATGACTCCAGTCTATATTTAATGAAAAATAATTACCAGAATAGTCTTCAGTAAGAAAAGAAAATACGTTTCTTTTATATAATCTATGGGCTGGGATTTAGCTCAGTTGGTAGAGCACTGTGCTGCAGTCTCTGAGGTCCTGAGTTCAATTCCCAGCACCACAAAAATGGAAGAAGGGCCTGGCAATCCACTCCCAAGGCAATCCCAAAATAGTCAGTCATTGAAAACCCTATGAGGGTCGCTATGAGTCGGATACAGACTCGACAGCAGCTAACAACAACAACATATAATCTACATGGGTAGTAGGTAATAAGAACAAAAGGATGGACAATTTGCAAAAAGTTGATATGCAGGCACTTGTTTACAAAACAGTACACTTTAAAGACCCATTGATTTTGATAGTATCAGAAAAGTACATTTCCTGAGAGCTGACTCAAGTGGTCCCCATCCTGATCAAAATTCAGTCATGACCTTCACTTGCCACTACTGCCAAAAACCTGCTGTGACAAAACACCTGAGCTGATCAACTTATAAGGAGGAAAGGATTATTCTAGCTCATGGCTCCAGCAGTTTCTTGCTCCTGTTGCTCTGAGCCTATGTGGCACACTACCTCATGGAGGGAGAGATGGTAGAAGAGATCTTTGCAACCCCTGGCAGCTGAGAAGCAAAAGAGGGCAAGAAAGGAGCTGTGACCCCAATATCCCCTTAAAGGGCATGCCCCCAGTGACCTATCTTCTTCCTCTTGGGTTCCACCTCTTAAAGGTCCATCATCAGAAGATGGTGCCACAGGCTAGTGGCCAAGCCTGTCACACATGGGCTTTTTATGGACACTTGTCCAAACTGTAATACTAGTATATCATGCTACCCATTCCTCCTCCCTTTTAGAATTCTCTGTGATAATCTTCTTTTTGTCTTAACCCAGACAAACAAGTTTCAATTAATTCTCATGAAAGAGAAGGTCCTAAACACCATTCTAATTAAAGTTTTTAACTGATCTTGAAAACTTGCTATTTTAATATGCAAGACATTGCCTTAATTTTTTCCTTCTGCTAAAAATAACTGTTATACCTGTCAAGTAGAACACATTTCACATATGTGAAACATTATTTATTATCTTATTCTCTAAAACTACTTTGCTTTCTGGATTCATATCTACTAAACAGTGATTTGCCAAGAGTTTATGGTAATTCATCACCTATCTTGGGACTCAAACAAAGCACTACACACCACAAATCACCAACACCTGGTTGTCAGCCACCAAGCCCAGACCTTCCAGCAGAAACCTTAAATGAACAGCCAACCCCCCCTTGATGGCAACACAGGAAAAATGGAGGCCTTATAACAAGGGGGATTGCCCCAAAAGCCAATGTTTTATTTACAGACAACACTGGACAGTATTATATTGCTGACAAAAATAGTCAAAAGGGCAAATAACAGAATATTAAGTGTTAATGCTATAAAAGTGAATTATAAATATTTTACACATGTAAATATGTATTTTTATTAGATGTAGTATAAAATTAAAATATTTTAATTCTAAAAAGTCAAATAAATTCGCATTCCTTCTTACCTTTCTTTTTACCTACTCTAGTGTGTTACCGCCTGCAGCTGTAGCCCTGTGGCATCCAATCTCGTCAGATCTCGGAAGCTAAGCAGGGTCTGGCCTGGTTAGTACCTGGATGGGAGACCGCCTGGGAACACCAGAAGCTGTAGGCTTGGGAGAAGGACCTGGCAAACCCCTCCCAAAAATCAATCTGCCATTGAAAACCCTATGAACAGCAGAGAAGCACTGACAATAGTGTTTCCCCTATTGTACAGAGGGTCGCTATGAGTTGGATACCGACTTGACGGCACCTAACAACAACAATGTGTTACCAAATACAATACTTTTCATTTTGAAATAAAACAAGACTTCCACAAAAGTTCCAAATTAGTATAAAGAATATACACTTCACCCAAACTCCTCAAATGTTGACACTTTACCACACTTACTTTACCACCCACTTGTGTGTCTTCCTTCTTGTTACAATGTATCGGGGTACACCATAGCCATCTGTCACATTTCTCATCGTATTACTCTGATCACTTGGTTAAGGTGCTACTTTCCAGGCCTCTCCATTGTAAAACTAACATTTTCCCTTTACAATTAATAAGTTTCTTGTAAGGAGATACTTTGAGATTGTTTAAGTATAGTATTTTCCATGATATCAACTCCCTCTAATTTTAATATCCATTGATGATTCATCCCTTGAAATAAATACTATTATAATGTTTGGCAAATGGCAATTTCCTACATCTTTATTCTACATCTTTTAGTTGGAATCCTATTCTACATAAGAATTTTTTCTATTTATTTAGTCATTTGTTCATGCTAATATGGACTTTGTTGTTGTTAGGTGCAGTCGAGTAGAGTCCAACTCATAGTGACCCTCACAGGGTTTTCAATGGCTGCTTGTTTCAGGATTGCTTCAGGAGTGGATTGCAGTGTCCTCCTGTTTTTGCAGCACTGGGGATCAAACCTGGATCCTTACGCACTAGTTGATTTTATTATATCCAATGGGTTACATTTTATTTTTACTATCATTAACCTTTCTTTTTCTTTAAATTGTCCCCTATCCAAGGTGGTCTCTGTGTCTTTTTTACAGAATACCTTCCTATCACTTTGAGATTTCCTTACTTCTTAGCTAGGTGCAGTGGTGCACTCCTGTAATCCCAGCAACTCAGGAGGTGGAAGCCAGAGGCAGCCTGCATAATTTAGTAAGATCCTGTCCCAAGATAAAAAAATAAAAAGGGGGCTGGGAATGCAGCTCAGTGGTACAGCACTTGCAAAAAAAAGTATATGTGAGGATTTGGGTTCAGGTGCACAGTACTGCAGAAAAGTAGAGACACACAGAAAGGGGTAGGGGAAGAAGAGGGAGAGGGAGGAGCAAGAGGGTAAGCGGGGGAGAGAGATGGTGGGAGAGGAAGAGGGAGAGGGAGAGATTTCCTTATTTACTATAACCATGATAACCCAGAGTTTTCTTGTCCTATTAGTTTGCTAAGTCTTCCATTAAAAAGACTATAGATCAGGTGGTTTAACTGTAGAAATTTATTGTCTCATTGTTTTGGAGACTAGAATTCCAAAATCACGGTGTCAGCAGGGTAAATTACTTTTGAAGGTGGTCAGAGAAAAATCTCTTCCAGGCCTTTCTCCTGGGCTTACAGAAGGCTGTTTTCTACCTGTACCTCTTCATATCATCTTCCCTCCATCCACTACTTTGGTCCTCCCATGAAATTCTTCCTTTTTGTATCAGTCATAATTCAATTAGGCCCCACTTTAATGACCTCATCTCAACTGATTACATCTTTAATTGTTGTTGTTGTTGTTAGGTGCCGTTGAGTCGGTATCCGACTCATAGCGACCCTCATAGGGTTTTCAATGGCAGACTGTTTCAGGATTGCCTTGGGAGTGGATTGCCAGGTCCTTCTCCCATTTTTTCGGCTCTGGGAATTGAACTCAGGACCTCAGAGACTGCAGCGCAGCGCTCTACCAACTGAGCTAAATCCCAGCCCAACTCATAGGGTTTTCAATGGCTGACTGTTTCGGGATTGCCTTGGGAGTGGATTGCCAGGTCCTTCTCCTGTTTTTTGCAGTGCTGGGAATTGAACTCGGGTCCTCAGAGACTGCAGCGCAGCGCTCTACCCACTGAGCTAAATCCCAGCCCGCACATCTTTATTACTGTTTCCAAATAATTACTCTATTTCCAAATAAGGTCACATTCTGAGAACTGGGGTTTAGTACTTCAATTTTCAAAATTTGGGATGACACAATCCATTTGTCCAGGCAGTTCTTGTTTCTTACCCTAGAAATCTGTATTTAGAAACCAACTATCCAGGTGCTGGACAAGCCCACCAATTTTGGGTCATCTCAGTGGACAGAGCTAAGAAATGAGTGTATATATGCAAACGTTCACATCTACATCTACATTTAGATATATTTATCTGTGTGTGTGTGTGTGTGTGTGTGTGTGTGTGTGTGTGTGTATACGCGCGCGTATTATGTTCCCACTGAGAAATACAACTCTAATTCAACGCTACAGGATTTTTTTCCAGTTGCCTTTTTTCTCCCTTCTTTAAAATTTGTCTTTAAAAGCTAAAAGCTTTGCTCTCCAGAGTAATTATTAGCTGAGACCAGGAATACATAAAAATTACTTTTAGAATTGATGAGTTGTACCAGTGTGAAAGGAGCTTTCAGTTCAGCAAAAGGCTAGCCCAGGCAGCTTGAGAGGCTGAGGCAGGAGGATCACAAGTTCAAGGCCAGAGGCAGCCTGTGCAAGACCTTATCTCAAAATAAAAAAAAACATAGGCTGAGGATACAGCTCAGTGGTAAAGTGCTTCCCTAGCATGTGCAAGACCCTGGGTTCAACTCTCCAGTACTAGTGGGTAGGGGGAGTAAAAACCTGAGAAACAGAAAAATCAACAACTATCATTAGATCTATCAGAGCAGTGAGGTCATAGGGCAAACTTGCCCTAAAATTGGATGGAAGATAACTTAATACAGAGAACTACAACTTAACCAGACCAGCATGAGATGAGTGGAACACCCTACTCATTGTTGGAGGCTCAGAATAGGCAACTGTCAGAGTTAAAAACTCAAAGGCGGCTCAGCCAGAAGGGGTGCTCACCCATTTGGAAA
This sequence comes from Pedetes capensis, assembly GCA_007922755.1. NCBI lineage: Eukaryota > Metazoa > Chordata > Mammalia > Rodentia > Pedetidae > Pedetes > Pedetes capensis. The sequence goes on along the minus strand of VMDO01003693.1, from coordinate 25,006 downwards.
TTTTACCTCCAGGAGCTCAATCAGACTCTCATAATGAATATTAGAGAAAAATCTTCTCATGCTTCAGGTAGGAGATAAGCAAAAGCAAGCATTTAAGAATAAGCCAGGCCACTCTGTTCTTAACAAAGATTGTCCTCAAGAGAAACTATTTTATCAGAGTATAAACTATTTGTGTTTAATCAGCTCTGACCGATGGAAGGAAAGGGAAATACCCATTCCAGCCCTCTCCAGCCACCTTGTCCCATTAAGGTGAGTAGTATTAAGCTGAGAGGAATGTATGAAGCTCACAGTTCAGACTCCCAGCTTCTACAAAACACTGGGATCTAATCACAGTACTTTAGAACACTTCCCTTTCCTGCACACCTTACAAACACATTAGGAATGGCCCATTTTCTAAAGGCAGAAAATAGATTTTAGGAGAGAGTAGTCTTCACAGAAGTCTTAGATACTACAAGAATTATCAGACTCAGGATTTAGAACAACTGTGATTAATATGCTAAAAGCATTCATGGACAAAGTACGTAGCATGCAAGAACAAGTGGACAATACAAGCAGAGAGACACAAATTCCAGGAAAGAATCAAAGGAAATGCTAGAGATAGAAACACCTTAACCAAAATAAAAAATGCCTTTGAGAGCTGGATATATAGTTTAGAGGTAGAGCACTTACCTAACATGCACAGTATGTACAATGATCTAGGTTCAAACTAGAGCACAGAAAAAAAAAATAAAAGCTTTTCATAGCTTATTAGTAGGCAGAATATGGCTAAAAAATGAGTCTATGAGTTTGAGGATACACATATGAAAACTTCAAACATGGAAAAGTAAAGAAGGAAAGGACTGAAAAAAATGTAACAAAATATCCAACATCTGTGAGGCACCTACAAAGATGCTAACATATGTGTAAAGGAAATACCAGAAAGAAGAGGAAGAAAACAAGGAACAGACGAAATATTTGAAGCTCTAATTACTCAGAATTTCCTTAAACTAATGTTAGACAGCAACTACAAATCCAGGAAGCCCAGGGAACACCAAGCAGGATAAATGATCCTAACAAATAAATAACAACAAAAACCCACTACATCTAAGCAAATTACATGTAAACTGAAGACAATGGAAGGTTTAAAAATCTCAAAATAAATAAAAGGAAAAAACACAGGTTGCCACCATACAGCCTGTTGGATTCTAGTTCTAGAATTTATACTTTCGTGCAGTGCTTACAGTTTGCTGCAAGTCTTATTAAATCCATCTGGCTTTAATTCAGATCTGCATTCATTGTTTCATTCAATGATGCCTAAGGCATATTTATTGAGTATTTTGTACAGCGTACAAGACACCATTTTGTTGTTATTGGATGCCATCTAGTCGGATCTGAGTCAAAGCAACCCTACATACAACAGAACAAAACACTAGCCAACACTGCCGTGTACATCATCTTTTTATGTTTGAGCCCATTGTTGCAGGCACCATGTTTCTTCTCATTTTGAATTGTGTCACATCAGCAAAAGGAGGTCCCGGGGGCTCTAAGGCTGACTCTACTTTGAGGAGGCAACTCTTCATTTCTTGAATGCCTTCCAGCCTGCGGGGGGGGGGGGTGCTCATTTCTAGCTATATTTGACTGTGCTTCTCTACTATTCATAGGGTTTTCATTGACTAATTGTTTTGGGAGTGGTCTTCCTGGGACTTCTCCTTAGTCTGTCTTAGTCTGGAAGCTCAGCTGAAATCCGTCCACCACGGGTGGCCCTGTTGGTGTCTGAAATAGCAGTGGCACAGTGTTCAGCATCACATGCAACACGAAAGCCCCCACAACATGACAAGGTGACAGATACATGAGGTTTTCACCTTTTATGCATCCTTCTTGTACAACTGCTGCAACATATTTCTTGCACAAGTAAATGTTATCCTGCACACTTCCCCTAACAAATCTCTACTGTTGCTTTGTTGAAAATAGAATACATTCCACATTTTCATATGACACTGCAGATCCTTCACAACCTTGACATCTACCCAAATAGTTTCATCTCTTGTCAAGATTTAACTTTCACTCACATCCTCCAGTGCACATTCACACTTTCACCACTTAGCAAATAGAGTTTGCGGTTCATAAAATACTCTTTTCCATCCCTCCTGCACCAGATTCCTTTTCATGTGCTGTGGATTTCATACAGGCATTGTTCTAGAAGGTCCATACGTTAAGGGTTCTATTCCATGTTGGTACTACTGAGAGACGGTGGAAACTTTAAGAGATGAGACCTACCAGGGGCATAGCGATCTTCAGGAGCAGACCTTTGAAAGGGATTATGTTGCACTACCCACCTTCCCATCCTCTTCTCTCACTGCTCTGGTGTCAGATGCCACTCTTTGCATCTAAACATCCTCCCATCATAATGTGCTGCCCTTTACCACAGGCCAAACCAATGAGGAGCCAGATGTTGGACTCTGAACCTCCAAAACTTTAAGCTAAAATAATCACTCTTTGCTCTCATAAGTAGCTGGTGTCCAGTATTCGTTACAGTGATGTAAAAATAACTAATACATCATCTTTTAGCGATAAGCTGTCCTCTGAAATTTAGTCAAATTTTCCAAAGCAGATAGTATTTTCCTCAGACGTGCTCCGCACTCATACCCCACAGGTTTCTGGCCAAAGACTCACAACTTAATTTCTCACTGATGTCTTCAAGGCAGAGATGGTTGTGCTGTGCCCATAGGAGTAAAATTAGTAGTGGTATTTCTAATGGATAAAACAATATTTTTTGGTAAAGGCCTCAAGAACATTTATTCGTCTTGCCAGGAGCAAGATTACGTTTCTAGCGAAGGTAACATAAATGCTCCTCTTTCAAATACCCTATTGGTCCACTTGCAGAAAGCAACAAAACTGTTACAGTTATTAGGCCAGATGTTTTGCAAGCTCCCAGGAAGGCATTTTAGGAAGAACTGAAGCTTAGTAAAAGAACAGCAATTTCCCTATGAAAAAGTTGGAGAGAAAATGTTTTCCTAATTAGTAACAAGGGAAACAGTCCATTAAAATCATTCTATTCTGACCCAGCCCGTTTAAGAGCTCACCATGAATTCCTGAGGCTTTGTATACACAACTGGGACTAAAAAGTGGATTTGGTTCATATCACAATGATGTCAAACATACTTCTGTATTATTGAAACTGAGAAATAGGTCAGACTTTTATCTGAGAAAGGTATGCAACTTTGAGAAAAGCTCAGGTCTATGGAGTTTGAAGTAATTTTTGATCTTTGTAATTTTGGAGGAGTTTGAAAGAGAAAATAAGCACTTTATATGTAATTTTAATGGAAGCACAGTATCTGTATGCAACTAATGGTTCTTAGTATGCTGCAGAAGAAGGGAAAATTATCGCCAGGAGCCACAGAATTTTAGATGGTTAAGTTAAAACAACACGTCCATATATGTACTTATCAATTGAATGAAGGGGAAATGATATGATTAGTTTTTCTAATAAGTTACTAAATCACAGTTCTAAGGAAAAGAAGAGAGCATGGGTCAGAAAATTGAAAAATAGAATTTCCTAATTGTAAGGAAAATTTAAAAATAGCACTTTTATAGTATAGAAGTTTCACTGTATTTGTAGAAAATATTTTAACTTTTAAAATTTTTTTCTTCAACTGAAGTTTACAGATACTGGAAAGAATTCAGAGACATGTCAAAACTATGTGTAAAACAAGAAAAATGTGAGTAATTAACAATATCATATGTTATATATAGTTATGACATACGGAAAGCAAGCAAATATGGGTCTTGGATACTAAAAATTGAAGGTCACATTACTAACAAAATATTCTAAAAGTTCACTAATAATAGTACATGTGTAGTTTCATGGTTAAAAACTGTGTAGACAGCCAGCTATGGTGGCACATGCCTATAATACCAGAACTCAGGAGGTTAAGGCAAGAGGATCATGAGTTCAAGGTCAACCTGAGCTATACAGCAAGTTCCAGGCTATCCTGGGCTACATGTAAGACCCTGTCTCAAATCCTTCTCCAAAAAAAATGTAGAGATACAATTACAATAAATACAGTGCAATTTCAAGTTTTACTGAATCCCCTGGGGTCTTTCCTCCTTCACATATTTTATCCAATCTTTACTCTAGTTATCATTATGATCATGGAGAGTTTGTAAAACTGATGGTAAGAAAATGATTCCTTTTTTTTTTTTTTTTGTAATCATTGGTCAGCACTGCCAGAATTTTAAATTGCTATGAACTATAGCAGAAAAGGGGTAGGAAGATAGTCAACCAACAATGAACAGTAAATAGATAATGCAAAAGACAACAATCAATCCACTGCACTGATATACTATAAACACATGGTATGTTAAGTGCATAGTGTAAGACAGAGGTTCCAGAGCTCACCAGCCTGATCTCAAATCCCATCTCTTCTACTTACTATTGATCTAAGTCAAGTTATTCAAAATGTCTAATTTCAGCTTCTTCATTAGAAAAAGCACCTAAGATTACTAATACCATAAGATTTTTGTGAGAATCTAATTAAAGAAAGTTTATAACACAGCTGCACATTATCTAGCAGTTGGCAAGTGCTCAGTAAGTGGTAATTAACCACTCTGCTCCTGTTATGAAATGTTCAGAATGGTTCTCAGATGTGAACACTTAATGAGAGAAATCCCTGTTCATAAGAGATATATGATTCTTTGAGGTAGGCTTGAATGTTATCAAAGGGCATCAGGCTTCCAGTAATTGTAAATGGAGTATCGTTTTTGTTGTTGTTAGGTGCCATTGAGTCGGTATCCAACTTATACCAACTCTACAAACAACAGACAAAATAGTATTGTTACTGCTTCTCTGCTATTCATAGGGTTTTCAATGACAGATTCGTTTTTGTCAGTGGGTTGCCAAGACCATCTCCCATAGGGAGTATAGAGGTATTAAATCAAACAAATATCTATTTCTTAGGGAAAATAACTTTTTAACATATAGGAAAAGAAGTATATCAGTACATATTTTCAGAAGCATATAGAAAACTTTCTAATGTCCCCCAAAAGTCCCATGTGTTAAAAGCTTTATGCCCAGATTGGCACTACTGAGAGGTAGTGAAAACTTTGAGGTGGAGACTAGTGGGAAGTGTTTTAGTCACTGGGTGAGGTGGTTAATCTTGATTATCAACCTGACTGGATTGAGAAATGAGCAGGAGATTAGTAAAACACACACCTGTGTGTCTGTGGGGATAATCCCAGAGAGTATTAACTTGGGTAGGAAGACCTGCCCTGAATGTGGGAAGCATCATCATCCCATAGGTTAGAGCCCCAGACATAATAAAAGAGGGAAAAATCCCATTAGAATATGCACTTTCTCTTTCTGCTTCCTGGCCTTCAGGAGGTGAGCTTCTTTACTCAGCCACACCCTCCCCACTGTGATAGACTAAAACCTCTAAAACTCTGAGCCAAAATAAATTTTTTCTTCCTTATGTTGTTTTGCTCAGGTATTTTGTCCCATCAGTGAAAAAGCTAAATAGAAAACTGACATTGAGAAGTGGAGTCTTTAACAAAACAGAATGATGAAATTGTTAAGCCTTTGGAACTGGTTTGTAGGAGGAGTTAGGAAGAGTCTGGAGAAGCACAGTAGAGAAAACCTGGAATGTTGTTAAGTGCAGCTTAATGGGTGACTGTGGTGATCTCAGAACACCAGAATGCTGATAGGAATGAGGATAGTAAAGACTGTGCTTATGAGGTTTCATATGGAAATAAGGGCTGTCTTTGGAATTGGACTAAAAGACATTCACATTACATTGTGAGAAATAACATGTATATATTTAGTCCATGCCCTGGAACTTTGTGGGATGCTGACTTTAAAGGTGAGGGACTAATTCATCCAGTGGAGGATATTTGAAGGCAGCCCAATATACAGCCTGTGGCATGATTATTGTTAGTTGCTTTTAGTCAAGTTTGCAATGGGAATTGTGAGTAAAAAGTAAGCAGAAAGGTTTGAATAACTTGCAGATTCCCAGAAAAGAAGTGTGTATAAAGTCAGGGCCAAAGAAAGTATGGCTGCTGAAGAGATTGCAGCCATTAAAAGGAGACACTGCACTGGGAAGAAAACATGCCTCGAAAACATCTTAGGAATTGACCAGAACTCATACATCATAGGCTTAAGGACACAAAAATCACTTGAAGACTTTGCTCTGAAAAGAGAACTCTAGGTTTCCCTGCTCCCACAAGGCCACCTGGGGCAATATTTCCCTATGTTCTGCTTTCCTGGTGCTACAGAAAGGGTCCAAGGGAGCTGGCCTCTGCTCAAGCTGGTGGCAAACCTCAGCATCATCCAAATATTACTGTCCATATAGGCATGAGGAATCAAAGTATTGTGGAGTCATGAAGGCTTCCACCAAGATTTCAAAGCTAGCTCTGGGAAACCAGGCAATGTGTAATAGCATCAGATTCCCGGTAAATAGGCCCTGACAGAGTGATGTGTAAAGATGTATGAGTGAAGTAAAAAATGCAATGGAGACCTCAGGAAGTTAGAGATGCCAAGAACATGGAATGTCTGCCAAGGAAAGCTGTAGGCAGCAAGCAGTTGGCCTAAAAGAGAGGCCACTTGGGTTGCAAATGGCAAGGTCATAGAGGTGGGGCTGCCTGGACAAGGACTAGAACCTTCAGACATGTGAGCCAAAATATATCTTTCTCTTTATAAATTGATAATATCAGGTATTTGTTACAATGGCAGAAAGCCGACTAACACACCAGACCAAATGCCAGTGCCTTGATCTTGGACTTGCCAGCCTCCATAGCCACAAAAAATAAACTTCTTGTTTAGACCCAGTCTATGGTATACTATTTCAATTATAGCAATGCAAACGGAAGAATCAGAAATACAGTACACTTGTAACAAAGCAATCATCTGAGTAAAAATCAGATTTTCTAATAGGAAAAATATTAACAAGTATACTTTTGCACTGTTGTTGTCGTTGTTAGGTACTTCTGCACTAGACGCAAAGATTTCACACAATTCCAGATTGCTAATTTATTCTGATGATCCAATAATGGATAAGTCAATATCCATTATTGTCTAACTTTATTTTTTGTCTTAACTTTTTATATGTGTACAAGACAAGTTGAAGCAGAAAAGCACTTATAATCACATTTAATATTTTCATAAATTGCACAGAATAAAACACAGTTCAACAACTATCAAACCAGTACTGTTTTTCAAACATGTGAGCACTTGTGACCCCCCAGATACAGCAAAAATAGACAAGATAATACAAAGGAGTAATTCATAACCTTACCCTTAAGTAGCCCTCACTATCCTGGGAAGGAAAATCCCAAACCAATCCTGTCACTGTAACAACACAGGGACAACAGAGTCAGAGACTGGAGTGACATCTCTACAAGCCAAAGAACACCAAAGACTGGAGAAATAACCAGAAGCTGGGAAGGGATGAGGAATGATCTGCTCTAGGGCCTTGGGGGACCACATGGCCTTTTTGGCACCTTGGTTGTGGACTTCTGGGCTCCAAAATGGTGAGAGAATAAATTTCAATTGTTTTAAGTCACCAAGTTAGTGGTATGGCATTTGGTTATTATGCTTTTAATATCTTCGAATTGTGGTGTTATTATTAGGTGCCACAGAGTCAGATCTGACTCATAGTGACCCTCATAGGGTTTTCAATAGCTGATTTTTCTTCAGGACTGCTTCAGGAGTGGATTGCCACATCCTTCTCCAGTTTTTGTGGTGCTGAGGATCAAACCCAGGGCCTCAGAGACCACAGAGTGGCACTCCACAAATTGAGCTAAACTCCAGCCCTCAAATGCTAGCAGTCAAAATTATTACAACACTGGAGAGAAGTGAACAGGAGAGGATAGAGAGAAAAGAAAAGAAGTTAGAATTATGAACCTCCTACTACATCTTAGCGAAATTAAGGTGCTACATGAGCATCATTATTATTATGCTATCTGAAAAGATTTGTCTCATTTTAAGGAATATTTTTCTTTCAACATATACTATATTCTTATTTAGCCTAAATTAAGCATTTAATGCTTATAATTTTTTTAAAAAATCCTTATTTTTACAGTTTTTAAACACTAAATCTCAAATCTTGCTCAAAACATTCTCTATAACTACTTCATTATATCAAATAGCCAAAAAAAATTTGAAACATGAAATTATGAAACAAAAAAGAAGGATTTTAAGAAAGAAAATTTCAGGTCATGTAGTGTGGTTTACACCTGTAATGCCAATAAGGTAGGATGTAGAGGCAGGAAGATCTAAAGTTCAAGGTCAGAGGCAGCCTCCATAATTTAGCCTGTATAATTTATCAGACCCTGTCTCTCTCTTTTTCTTTTCTCTTTTTTTTTTTTTTTTTTGTACTAGGGATTGAACCCAGGGCCTCACGCTTGCATGCTCTGCAAGTGCTGGACCACTAAGCTACACCCTCAGCCCATTTTTTACTTTTTGAGACAGGGTCTCGCTAAATTATGCAGATTGCCTCTGGTCACGAACTTCCAATACTCCTGCCTCCAGCTCCCAAGCTGCTGGGATTACAGGCGTGCACTATGGTGCCCAGCTCCTGAGACCCTGTTTTAAGATAAAAAAGTATAAAAGGGTCTAGGGGTGCAGCTCACTGGTAGAGCACTTGCAGTGGTGGTTCAAGCCCTACCAGTGCAAAAAAGTATTTTTAAAAAGTACAGAAAAAGTGAACATCAAAGCAGAATCATTATATGACTGATAAATTAGAAGCAGCAAGAAATAAAAAAAACTCAAGATACACTAAATAATAGTAACATATGAAGTAATTATGGAGTGTATAGATAAAAAGAAACAAATTGTAAAAAAGTTTATAGATGTGAAAGACAGGTGAAAATAAAAATGTAAGCCTAATTATATTTATAAAAATTTATAGCTATATTTTACAAAAAAAATGACTAACTTAAAGAACTCCAAAATGGAATGAAAATATGTTCTAAAATATTCCAATATTCCAAAAAAAAAAGAACTTTTTTTCCAAAATAAGAAAGTACTGAATCTATAGATCAAAAGCAGCTTCAAGTTTGAAAAAAAGACTATCACAGAAGGATTGGCAAACAGATATCTTTGTTTGTTATTAACTTCAAAGGAAAAAGAATTCTTAGGCATCTCAGAGAAAATCAGAGAAATTTCTTACAAGAGAAAGAAAATGAGAGAGACATAATTTCTTCATAACATGAAGAATCAAAAGAAAATGAAAAAAACCTGCAAGTGTAAAGGCAAAGAAAGTTTGATCCTAAGTCTTTACATTGAGGCAGATATTCTGAAACAGCAAATATAATAAACCTGATTCAGATTTTTAAAAGCTACAATGGAATTAAGCCAACCTAAAAGTGAAAGAGGAAATCAGGCTAAAAGGACCAGTGGGAAGCAATGAATCTGTTTTTAAAGAACTCTGCCTAAACAAGTAAGTGTGGATTAACAAGGTAATATAAATCTTGAAAATGTAAAAACAATGAAATTTTAAAGGTAAGAATAAAAATGGAAACTTTTGAAGAATGTGTTAATTTTTCACCTTTGTTTATTGCCTTGTCTTCTTTTTTAGGTACTCAATAGAAGGTATCAAAATTATATAATTAAGAGAGGAGGTGATTGTGTACATTATTTAGAAGTATAAATGAAATGATATGAAGGAATAAGTAAAAAATGGGAACCATTAGTGAAAAAAGAGACTCTTTGAAACTCTTTGATAAATTTCTCATTTTTCCCAGAAGGAAGGAAGCAGAGTCCACCTGCAGTAGGAAGAGCAATAAAAGAAGTTAAGAATATCAAATAATAACATGAAGACTACTAGAACAATTGAAAGCAGATTATACATCTTCCAAATTACCATAGGAAAACCAGTCACACAACTTCAATATCACAAATTAAGCAATTCAGGCAATGTTTAGAACAGCACACAGTGTTTTCTGGAAGGAATTATGCGAAGTTATACCACAGGTTTTCTTTGGAGAGCACATCATGGGGAGTAGATGGAAGAGGAAAGTACAAATCTCACCAATGAGCTGGCTGGGGTCCTTTTGCTCTACCTGGGTAGAAATCATGATTACTCAAGGAGAAGCTCTTTGGCAGCATCTGTACCCCTGAGCCTTTGAAAGCAGCAAGCGGTGACAGCAGGTGGGTAGGGGCAGCAGTGTCAAGTGGCACCTTCTAATGTTACAGCTCTTATGTAGACCAAGGAGGTCAGAATTCCTCAGCCCTTGACAGTAGCTGACATTGCAACTTCCAGGTGGGCCTAGGCATCCAGATTCTTCAGCTCATGACAACAGATGGTTTTGCAGCCTCTGGACAATACTGGGTATCAGGATTCCTCAGTCTTAAACAGTGGCCAGTGTTACAACTCCTGGGCTTAGGGTGTCTGAGACCCTTAGTCCTAAAGATTTCATAGCTCTCTGGAATTCTTCCAGTGACCAGGGTCTGTAGTTTCTGTTTCCTGGCTCCTTACAGCCTTCTCTCTCTTCTGGCATGCCTCTCCTTCTTTTTCTGATTGCTTTCTCAAACTGTTCGGCTGCCTCTTATTTCTATAGCTACTGTCATTGTTGCCACAATTTGGGATGCAGCAACTGCTGCCCTTCTGCTGCCGTGTTTCTGCTGCATTTGCTGCTGGTGGTTGCTAGTCTTGCCGGCTCACCTCTTCTTCAGCTCTTAAGCAGCCAGTCACTTCATTGCTTCTGCAGTTCCGTGTTCTGGCTGCTCTGCTGTCTCTGCCACGCCTCCTTCACTGTCTCTCCTCTCTTGCCACTGCTCTTATCACTTTTCTGCTGTCCACACTGCCTTTTTCTTCATGTTACCAGCTCAGCCTGCCCTACTAAAAGCAGGCAAAAAGACTACTATACAGAAAACTTTTATTGTCCCTAATGTTGCAACAGCCTACAGCCATAGCACTGTGGCAGCTGACCCCGTCAGATCTCGGAAGCTAAGCAGGGTCAGGCCAGGTTAGTACTTGGATGAGAGACCGCCTGGGATCACCAGGTGCTGTAAGCTTGGGAGAAGGACCTGGCAACCCACTCCCAAAAATCAATCTGCCATTGAAAGCCCTATGAACAGCAGAGAAGCACTGACAATAGTGTTTCCCTTGTTGTATGTAGGGTGGCTATGAGTCGGATACTGATTGGACTACACCTAACAACAAGGACAATGTTGCAACTCCAGGGGGCAGCACAGTAGGAGGTCTGACAGCCAGCTCACTGAGCCAAACAGCCTACTAATATAGCCAGAGAAGTGGATTTTGCATTTATCACGGAAAACTCTCATGCAAACGAAGGTTTCTGTTTGTATCAATCAGTTGTTCCTTTTGCCTAGTCACAGCAGAACTTTTGCTGAGCCACCAGAAGAGTTCCCCATCTGGTCTGGGTTGGTCACAGGGTCATCCAGAGTTCACTGAGGCTGGTGATAGCAAAACGTCCAGTGCAAACTGCAAACTATTTGAAACAGCTGTGGGTAGAGCTGCACCTTAACAGGCTGAAGTTGTGCTACAGTGGCAACTTTCATGAGGCTTCCTCAAGACATCTGTGAAAGGTTCAAAACTACAGGTGCTAGTCTAAGAGTGGTCTGGCTGTACCAATTCATTGTTGTTGTTGTTGTTGTTGTTGTTGGGTGCCGTCGAGTCGGTATCCGACTCATAGCATAGCGACCCTGAGTACAACAAGTGAAACACTATTGTCAGTGCCTCTTTGCTGTTCATAGGGTTTTCAATGGCAGATTGATTTTTTTAGGAGGGTGTTGCCAGGTCCTTCTCCCAAGCATTGAGAGTTCTTTACTCACAGCAGCCTGAGTAGTAAAGAACTAGTAAAGAATAGTTGCCAATTAGGAAGTTAGATTGCCCCATCCCCCCAACACCTATGGTTATTTATAGAGAATAAACATGAGAAAAAGTGCTTACAAAAACAAAAAAACCCTTTATTATTAACATCAACATTGATTTTTAACAGTGTTTAACAGTGTTTTTAACAATGTTTAATACCTGACAAATGCCCCAGGGAGAGGTAGATCCTCCCTCTTCTGTCTCAGAAAGTCTTATAGACTTGCTTTACATTTTCTGGTATTACTCATATTTTCTAAGTACTTTAAGCTTACCTCTATTAATAGGTTCTATTACATAATATATATTAACATTAAAGAGTAATTCTTGTTAAATGTATGGTTTACAAATCTCATCAAAGTTTATATGTACTCACATACCTAAGTTTCTGCACAAATATTAATTATGTTTACGATTTACACTGAATTTATTGATTATACTCATATACACATATAGTTTAGCATATGCCAACATGAGTAATGAAAAGACAGATATAAAATAAGTATTTTACTATGTTATTTTCAGTTTTCAATTTTTCTTTTTTAAAAATTACTCTGCTCTCCATTAGAAATGAAGGGCAATATAGTCAACAAACAGAATTAAGAGTGCTTCCTTCAAAATGTGGGATTTGAAATAAGGGAGATCTATAATAGTAAGCAACTTCATGATAAATGGAGAAAGGATTGAAGTTGTCCACAATTTTGCTTTACTTGGTTCTACAATCAACACCCACAGAAGCAGCAGTCAAGAAATCAAAAGACTCATTGCACTGGGAAAAACTGTTGCAAAAGACCTCTTTAAAACGCTGAAAAGTAAAGATATCACAATGAAGATGAAGGTATAACTGGCCCATGCTATATTTTCAGTTGCATCTTATGCTTGTGAAAGCTGGACAGTGAATAAGGAAGACTGGAGAAGAATTGGTGCTTTTGAATTATTGTGCTGGAGATGAATATTGAATATGCCATGGACTACCAAAAGAACAGATCCCAAAAGAAGTGCAACCAGAGTGCTGCCTTGGAAGCAAGAATGGCTACACTGTGTCTTACATATTTTTAAGATGTTGTCAGGACAGACCAATCCCTAAAGAAGGAAATCATGTTTGGGAGAGTGGCAAGTCAACAAAAAAAAAAGGAAGACTTTCAACTAGCTGGATTGACACAGTGGCTGCAACAAAGGGCTTAAACATAAAAAAGTCTGTGAGCCTGGCAGTGTTGGGGAGAGTTTTGTTCTGTTGTACATAGAGTTGCTATAGTAAGACCCTCTTGACAGCACCTAACAACAACACATCTACAAAATAGAGTATTGTTAAAAAGTAGAGTACTATCAGGAGGTAGAAGGTGAAAGGTGGTTTGGAAATAGAAAGGTAGCATTTTATCTGTACTTACAGAAATAGTGAGTGACAGCAAGAGATCTAATTCCACATTAAGTTAAAAATCTGACTGGGGACATTTAGAAGGAAAATTTTGTGATAAGTGAAAAAGGTTGAAGATTCAATAGTCAGTATGACTACAGAATAGTCTGTGTAGATAGAAAACACTAAGTCAAAATAAAAATTTATTGGTCAATATTTTTGCTAGTTAAATATAGATGTATTAATTATTTATTAAAAGCTCTAAGCCATGGTATTTCATATATATCTAAAATCTATTTCAGATATAATTATCCTCTTACTCATTTATATTCTCAAAGCTAATAAAAATCATTAAATTCTTAAATTAATATCTAATGGATTAAAAATATTTGAACTCACCTCAGAAACAATGAATATCTCCAAGCCTGGCAAAAACTTGATTCTGACCTAACTGAATGTTCTACCTTATCTAAAATACAATTGCTTCTCTCAGCCTGGAAATGATACACAAATAAATATTACCAAGGCATGCACCAGGAGTACTATTCTAATGGTGTAAAAAAGACATAGTTTGACCCAAAGGCAAGAGTTGGCAGCTCCTAATTGTAAAAAATGATGCATCAGACTTCCTTAGCCTAAAGCCAAAATATATTAAAATTGTTCAAATTCACCTTATTCATTTGGATCTCACATTCCCCAAGCTTATTTCTAATTATAACTTGACTTTTCATTTATCTTTTCAGAGAAAGAATTTGTTAGCAAGAAAAAGTAAGTGCACAATTTTCTTGGCTCTTATAATTCTAATTTAATACCTTCAAACACAGATGTCTTTCATACATACTGCAATAAATATATTTATGATTTTAAAAATTACCAAATGAATAATCTTATATCTCACATATACATTAAGAAACAAACATTGTACCTACTTCAGAGGCCCTATGCCTCCTTCCACACCACAATCTTTTCCTAACTCTCAGGAGGCTAGTGTCCTGACATTTGAGATGATTATTTCTTTGCTTTGTTTTTAATTTTTAGTTTTATCATATCCATCCTTGCTATTATACAACACATTTTAGTGTCTCAACTTATAAACAGAATCGTCTTGTATATACATTTAAACATTGGTTTCTTCTTTTTACTGAGGTATGTGAAACTTTCAGCATTGACACACATAGCTGCAATTCATTCATGTTTATTAGTCTATATCATCCATGTGTATGAACGGATCACAATTTGGTGTATATTCTACACTTGAGGGAAATCATGTCGTTCCCAGTTTTTGACTACTACAATAAAATACAACTCTGGGCCAGGCAGTGTCTCACGCCTATAATCCCAGCATCTTCAGAAGCAGGAGGATTGCAAATTCAAGACTAGAGGCAGTTTGCATAATTTAGCAAGACTCTGACTTAAAAAAAGAAAGAAAGAAAGAATGGACTGGGGGTGCAACCCAGTGGTAGAGCACTTTCAAAGTATATGCAAACCCTAGGTGGGATGCTCAAAGACCACAAGAAGAAAAAAAGCAGCTCTGTTCATTATTTATGATTCTTTTAGTACTTACATGACAGAGTTTACTCCTAGACCTTGAATTAGGAGTTGTAGGATATATGCACCACCAACTTTACTGATACTGCTGGACGATTTTCCAAAGTGTTTGTACTGATTTACATTCCCAGTAGCAGTGTGTGAGAGTGCCCTTTGCTATACCATCTCCCTTGCTGTGCACACTTACTCATGCAAGCTACATGACAAGGCTATTGTTTCAGCTCCTAGAATTCTGTTTTCAGTTGTGACTCTCTTAGACTTTGTGCCTCTGCTAAACCTCTCTCATGCACTGACAGTTCCTCTCTCTCCTGGGGTGGTTCTCCTGGAGAGCTGTTTCCACCTTTCGTTTGTTGTCTAGGACTAATATGTCTGGGGAGGGCACGTTACAGCTGAATTTCTTCACACTGGCACTATTCACTTCTTGGACCAGATAGTTCTTTGTTGTAAGCACGTGTCCTGTGCATCTTGACGTATTTAGCAGCATACCTGGCCTCTGTCCACTAGAAAATAGCAGCACTCCCTTTCCCTTGTTAGATGCCGTCGAGTCAGTATCCTACTCTTAGTGACCCTCATAGGGTTTTCAATGGCTGACTGTTTCGGGATTGCCTTGGGAGTGGATTGCCAGGCCCTTCTCCCATTTTTGCGGTGCTGGGAATTGAACTCCGGACCTCAGAGACTGCAGCGCAGTGCTCTACCAACTGAGCTAAATCCCAGCCCCTTTCCCTTGTAAACACCAAAAAATGTCATAAGGTCCTGGGTTGGATTCCCAGTACAGCAAAAAATAAAAACTAAAAAAGTCTCCAGATACTGCTGAATGCACTCTCAAAGGCACAAAGGCAAAACCGATGGCATTGAGAAGTGCTGAGTTATTTATCATCTCAAATGCTGACTGCACAATTTAGACTAAAATAGTTTTAACCAAGTCAGTGATTTGAGAGCATTTACAGCCTCTAAAGACAAATGGGGAAAATTCTTCTTGCACATAAACTTGACATTTTGAAAAGGATTATGTGATAAAAAATTGCATGTTCATGGAAAATGAAGAGGTAATTTCAGGAAGCATTAGGTTATCTTATAGTTTTTGTTGGTTTGTTGTTTTAATAAAGTGCAACAAATATTTCACCTGTCAGTGATTTCTGTCAAGGAAAGGAAACAGGTAGAGAGAGGAGAGACTTAAGTCCATTATATTCCCATAACAACAAAGATGTCAATTCTCTCCAAATTGATACACAGTACAGGGTGAATACAATTCCTATGGAAATCTCAAGAAACACTTTGTAAAGATAAAATTCTAAAATTTATATGGAAAAGCACAGGAACCAGACTATCCAAGACAATTTTGAATGAAGCAGAAGTCTTTCATACTTAATATATTTTCAACATCCACTGTATGCCTGGCCACTCACCTGGTAGAGTGCTGCTCTGTGCTCTCTGAGGCCCTGGGTTCAATCCCCCATATCACAAGAATGGAAGAAGGATATGGCAGCCCACTTCCCAAACAATCCCAAAACAATCAGCTATTGAAAGCCCTGTGGATAGCAAAGAAGCAACAGTTTTGGACCTGGCACAGTGCTGGGGAGTGTTTTTCGTCCTGTTGTACATAGGTTCACTATGAGTCAAATTCAACTCAATGGCACCTAATAACTACAACACCACCATCAGATACCAATAAAATAACCTTTGACAATATGTGGGAAAATATGTGGAAATTGCACTCAACTGAGAGAGATAATTATTAAAATGTACACATGAAAATAGTGTTAATTCTGGTGGCAATGGAGTCTATGCAGATAAATAAAGGTGACAATGATAGAGAAAGAAAGTTTTCCACATAAGATATCCAGGAAAGACCTCACTGAGAACATTACCCGAGAACTGATCTAAAGAACACATAGAAGCCAAGTGCAAGACTGTGGGGAATCTTCCAAGCAAGGGGAGTTTCCAGGCAAGGGACATGCTTGCCATAGGAGACCACCAAGGTGACCACTGCGAGGAGGGTGCTTGTTGAAAGGTGTGTGTCAGGCCTGTATACGTTCACAGTTACTTTTTCAATCCCTATGCTGAGCAAATAACCCGACAAGCTGGACTTAATGAAGAAGAACATGGCATCAGGATTGGAGGAAGACTCATGAACAACCTGTGTTATGCAGATGACACAATTCTTTAAATCTGGTGAAGATCAAAGAACACAGCCTTCAGTATGGATTGCAATGAAACATGGACAAAACAAAAATCCTCACAACTGGGTCAGTATGCAACTTCATGATAAAAGGAGAAAAGACTGAAGCTGTCCAAGATTTTGCTTTACTTGATTCTACAATCAACATCCAGAGAAGCAGCAGTCAAGAAATGAAAAGACTCATTGTGCTGGGGAAAGCTTTTGCAAAAGACCTGTTTAAGTGTTGAAAAGTAAAGATGCTACATTGAAGATGAAGGTGCACCTGACTCAAGCCATGGTATTTCCAGTTGCAATCATGTTTGTGAAATCTGTGTGATGACTAAGGGAGACAGGAAAATAATTGATGTGTTTTTGAATTATGGTGCTGGAGACAAATATACCATGGACTGTCAAAAGAACCAAGAGATCTGTCCTAGAAGAGGTGCAACCAGGGTGCTCCTTGGAAGCTAGAGTGGCTTGACTGTGTCTTACATGTTTTGGACAAGTTTTCAAGAGAGACCAGTCCCTGGAAAAGGACATCATGTTTGGAAGAGTAGTGAGTCAATGGAAAAAACAAAGATCCTCAACTAGATGGATTGACATAGTGGCTTAAAAATGGGCTTAAACATAAAGATCATGTGCATGGCACAATATCAAGTGTTTTGTTCAGTTGTACAAAGATCAGTATGAATTGGACCCAATTTGACCGCACCTAAGAACAAAGAATCCCGAAACAGTCAACCATTGAAAACCCTATGAGGGTTGCTATGAGTCGGATACCAACTCGACAGCACCTAACAACAACAACAACAACAACAACAACAAAGAAGTAAGCAGAAAATACAGTAATTTTTTTTCTTTTTGTTTTCTTTTTCTTTTTCTTTGTTTTAACACAAGTTCTTGCTGTCGTAGGCAGGCTGGCCTGGAACTCACTATGTAGCTCTGACTGGCCTTAAATCCATGATCCTTCTACTTCTGCTCCCTGAGTGCTAGGATTAGAGGCTTGTGCCACTAAGCCCAGCCAGTGCTATATTTTTTGGTGTTGTGTCATTTATTTTGTTTTTTAAAAACTGTTTTCTTTTGTGGAGGTGTAACTCAGTGGTAGAGCATGTGCTTAGCATGTGCCAGGTCCTGGGTTCAATGTCCAGCACCAAAAAACAAAAACAAAACAATTTTTTTGAGAGTATCCAATATAATATGACCATTATGAAACAAGTTTGTAAGCCACATGTAGTGATGCGCTCCTGTAATCCCAATACGGAAGAAGGGGAGTGGCTGAGGCAGAAGGACTGAAAGTTCAAGGCCCGCCTTGGCTATACAGCTAGACCTTGCTTCAAGAAAAGAAAAGGAGAGTAGAGAAGAGAAGAGAAAGAGAAAGAAAAGGAAAGGAAAGGAAAGAGAAGGAAGGAAGGAAAGAAAGAAAAAAAAGGAGAAAGGAAAGTAGGGAAGGAGGGAGGAAGAATGAGAAAGAGAGAAATTAAAAAAGACAAAAGAACGGGAAAGAAAGAGAGCGGGAGAAAGAAAGGAAGAGGAGGAGAGAGGGAGGAAGGGAGGAAGATAGATTTTGACAAATTTACACTTAGGTGTTCAGATCTTGAGACAATTAGATGAGTGTGTATTCATGATGACACCTCCATTACTGTTATCAAATGATTTTCATTGTCATAAAACCATATGATGCAGAATTTGTGATAACCCAGAGAACAGAGAGCCAGGTCTACCCAGGGCCTGAGCACAACCCGTCAACATCCATGAGTGGTGGATGCCAAGCTCTGCTGCTGTTATCTCTGATGACAGGACCCCTTTTATATGTCAGAAGCAGAAAACTTATCATACCTCTCCCTAGTACATAGAGATTTTAACATAATTTACAACAAAAATATACTGCAGTGTATTTGTTGCCTTACTATTAAATACATCTATGAAAAATAAAAAGAGCAATTGTAGAACTGTGCCGAACTTTGTGACTGCTTTACATGACACATTTTCCATCCTTAGCACAGCAGTGATCTGTCATTCTGCATTCTGAATTAAGCAGCAGCATGATACAAGAAGATTTGCTTTTCTTTAAAAAAACTTTTGCATTAATCATGACATGTAATCTTAAAATCTCCCTTCTTGTTGTTTTCAAAGGGAATAGAATTCAAGGAAAATAAGAAAAACAGCTCTTATATTTTTCTGGGTTCTTCTAATTTAAGTTTCCTTCTCCACTACACTCCAAGAATATGCACATGTAATCCTTGATAAATTCCTGAGCCTCTGCCTGAAGATATGTACTGCCTGTCACTCTTCTAATTTTCAAGGCCAGTGATAATTTAAACAGACACAGGCAGTTGTTTCTGTTCCCCCTCCTCAGGTGTCCAACCATTAATTTTTGTCATTAAGAACAGGAGCCCAGGAGGAATGCAAGCATTCCTGTGCTCACCTTCAGAAGTTTCCTCTCCTGTACAGAAAGAAAACAGAATATACTCCATAGGAACATCATCTAAAAATCAAATGTAATTACAATCTGTCCCTCACTGTCAATGTCCCAGCTGAGCAACAGTGCGGAGCACGCAGGGTGTGCAGAGCGGGCTGGGAGCTCCGCTGGCAGGCAGACAACGAACTGCAGTGTTTGAGTGCCTTCTGGTGTTGGTGCCTAGAAACGCAGTTGGCACAATTCACACCACGTTTAGCGTGTGATGTGTACTGATCTCTCTCATATTTGCAAAGAATTATCGTCCTTGACAAATATACATTAACTTAAAAATGTATCTGTTCATTGTTGAAAGAAAACACAACCTCTACAAAAGCTTTTTAAGCTCTATATCATTTTATTTCTATTCAGTGTCCCGAGGATTTCTCTGAGGGAAAGCATTTGAAAAAATACAGTGCACAACATACTGTCTAAAAATATAGTGGGTAAATAAATAGAGAGAACACCCACAGTTTGAGATTGCTTTTATGTTTCAGTTTTTATAGGAATATTAACCCCACACACAAAATAAAGAGATGAAAGTGACCAGAATTGCTTTGTTCATTGTTTAAATCATTTTTCCATGGACTAACTCCTTTTTCACAGATAAGAAACAGGCTCTCAGAAAACAAGCTTTAAAAATAAAATGCTAAAATAAAAATATCCTGAAAGTAGTTTGAGTTGTCTTTTCACATACTTGTGAAGTTCCTAAGTGATCATTTTTATGCTACTAAAAGAGATTAGGAAGAACAACAAAAATCAAGTTAATACTAGAATCCAACAGGCTTACATAAAAGAACAAAGTTAACATCTCACAGTACAGTGAGAATCCACTCAGCAAAGGAATTTTTCCAGTGAGCTAAGGAATAGACTTATAAAACCCCAAAAATGGGGTCATTTCTCTACCTTCTCATGTATCCCTAAGACCATATCCATGTAAAAATTAAGGTTCCTCACCTGCAGGCAGAAATATACAAATTACAACCAAATAAAATTTTCCTGAAAGATATTTTACAGTACTGAAAATGCTCCATGATGCAAAAATTTTCCAAGCCAATATATCATAGAAAGAAAAGGAACAGCACTGTCTAGAATCTGTTCACTAACAAATTTAAGAAATATGGAATATTTTAATATCTCTAGGCATTACACCCTATTTTGTGAGGGTAACAGCTTATCCTTAACATGTAATATAGGTGTGTTATTAGGTGCCATCGAGCTGGGTTTGACTCATACAGACCCTACGTACAACAGAACAAAACATTACCTGACTCTGCCAGGTACATGATATTTTTTATGTTTAAACCCATTGTTGCTGACACTGGATCAATCCATCTAGTTAAGGATCATCCTTTATTTCTTTGACCTGCCACTCTCCCAAACATGATGTCCTTCTGTAGGCACTGGTCCCTCCTGAAAACATGTCCAAATTCCCTCAGACACAGTATAGCCGTCCTTGCATCCACAGAACACATAGTGATTATACATACTCACCACTGTGTTCAGGAAAATCATTCTCATCTTTCTCTAATGTGTAGTTGGCAGGGATGGTTGCAATGATGGGATGGAAGCCAGGGTCCCACACATGCTAGGGAAGGGCTCTGCCACTGAGCTCCATCCCAAGTGCCTCTATGAGCAGTTTTCACTTAAATTGATCTTTTTTTAATGTAAAGTTTAGAAAACAAAAAATTCTTGATTTGGAACCTAAAATATCACATTTTGCCAGGTGTGGTGGCGCACATCTGTAATCCTACTACATGGGTAGCACAGGCAGGAAGATCGTAAGTTGAAGGCCAACCTGGACTACACAATGAGACCTTGTCTCAAAGAGGGTCACATTTATTTACCTGTTAATCAAGTAAGTAGCAAAGAAAGTATTACTGATTCTTTATTTAAAATAATGTAATCCCTAGTTGCCTGCAGCCGTAGCCCTGTGGCATCCGCTCCCATTAGATCTTGGAAGCTAAGCAGGGTCAGGCCTGGTTAGTACTTGGATGGGAGACCATCTGGGAACACCAGATACTGTAGGCTTGGGAGACAGACCCGGCAACCCACTCCCCAAAATCAATCCACCATTGAAAACCCTATGAACAGCAGAGAAGCACTGACAATAGTGTTTCGCCTGTTGTGTGTAGAGTTGCTGTGAGTTGGATACTGACTTGATGGCACCAAACAACAACAACAATAATCCTAGTTACTGTCAAGATGCAATCATTTTTTTAAAAGTAATAAAGCCTTACTTCCCATTACCATTCAACATGGCATCTGGAATCATAGAATGCTTACTTGTAACCATGGCAGAGAGGCCATGGGCCTTGGATCCCATGCAACACAAAATTCTTTTCTTCCCTGTGACTGGCACCCTGCTGCCTACCCTCCTGACTCCAGCAGTGAATCGGCTGGTCTGCTCTTTCAGTAAGCTCAGAGCCTAGGGTCCCCTTCCTCATTCAGCCCACCATGATTTGGGCCATAGCCTCACTCTGGCTTCTGTCTAGCCAGAGCACCTTTGTCTATGTACTGAGGTCGCACTGCCCTTTTCTGCAGATCTATAATATGCCTGCAGGTTCCAAACTCAGGATTCTTTCTCTACCCCATTGGGGCTTTCTAAATCCCTTAGGGGCTACACAGTAGGAGCTTGAAAGAATAGGCATAAAGGAACGCTACTCCTACTCTTTTTTTCTTTTGTCTGAACACATTATCACGAACTACTATGGCCACCCTACTATACACTGTGCTGTGATCTCTCCCCACATTCCCAAATGAGAAATTAAGTAGAGCTCCTTAATATCAGCTGTATGAATTCCCTTCATTCTTCTATTTCCTTCCATGAAGGACTGCCACATTCCCTGCCTGGATGACAGTAACTTCCCCAGCATGATAATCTCTTCCTGTCCTAGGATTTCCAACCCCCCTTCCCTTCCCTCCTCCTCCTCCTCTTCTTCTCTCTCCCTCCTTCACACACACACACACACACACACACACACACACACAGACACACACACACACAGACACACACACACACACACACACACACCCCACCCCTACCCTTCACTGGTGCTAAAAATGGGGGAAAGTGTACAAGAAGAGGAATCAGATCATGAAGCAGGCAAAACAAAGAATTATTTCAAAAGTTAGGTCTATTCTAGCAAAAGTATTTTCTTGACAATCCTATCTACGTGTTATAGAGTATTCTACACATTGAGAGAATTATAAACTGCTTTCATTATGTGATTTATTTCACTGTTTAATCTTGTATGAAAAAATCTCATCTATGGTCATTCTTATGAGTGCTCATAAAAGGCCATTAATTTGGCCCCCTTCAAAGAAATAATCTTGTAATATTAGTTCAACTTGAAGTTTGTGTTGGCATAGAAAACCTAATTCATATTAGTAAAAATTATCTGCATCTTTCTTTGAGTTAGAATAAAGCATACATTATAGTCACTGATATAACATTATATTTTTACTTATTTGGAATTGTTCTTTGCTTGAAAGTCTTCACTCATCATGAGATAGCAGTCACCGCAACTCACTAGAGCTCTAGATATGTACTTGGAAATACTAAAAATGTCTCGTTTAATTATATGAATTTAATGATGTCTTGGGAGATATATTAAAAGTCTTATATTTAGATGATAAAAATACAGTACTCAGTTCCATGTGACAGTTCCATCTCAGGCATTATTCTAGTTTAAAAGGAAGCAAAGGGCAACAAAAAAATCACGTTTCAAGAAGTTTCTCGGATGGTCCCATGGTTTGACATTTCTCTTTACAATGAGTTATGCCATGATCCAACAATACTCAACAAGACACAGATTGAGAGAAGCAAAACATGCTTTATTATCATTTAACTGGTGACGTATGAGTCTAACAGACCTGAGTAATGTATTTATGTTTAACTTGCACACACTCATTCTGTTTATAAAATGCTTGTAAGGACATATTTTGAAACCAAAAGAGACAAAATATTTTAAGAAATGTTGAAACTAAAACATTAAGCCACTTTCAACAAAAATACCTATGCATCCTCAATTATGTTCCAAGGTATGATCCACTTTGCTAGACACCAAGTCACTTTATGTCTCCGTAGTTGTAGAAGGTCCTAAATGGAAGGCTGGCTTAACAGGTACAATAATTCAGGGTTTTTCTATCAAGCTTAGTATCGCTGTGGTCCCTGAACCAATAGCTATTAATGTAGCTCTCTCTGGACAAGTGGATTTCTACTCAGTCTTCTAGTTATAATCTCTGGATCTAGTCCAATTCCTCTCCAACACACCAAACAACTTCCAGAGTTATTTTTCTAAAATAAAATTCTGATCATTGAAAGATCAGATTCCTACATGTTTCAAAATAGTCTTAAAAAGTTCTCATATTGGTTCACAAGCTTCTTCATTCTCTATGCTCTTCATTTTTACTTACACTTGACTTTGGTCATATTCTGTATCCATTTGCCAACATCTTTGCTCTCCAAGGTCCATGAAACAGCAGTATGTACTAATTCACATAGATCTACTGAACTAGAATCAACATTTTAACAAGTTGCTTAAGAAATTCTTGGGCACATTAAAGTTTGGAAAGCACTGGTTCACATGAAATTAATATATCAGATATCTACATGTACTTCATGCCGATGTTGTTGTTGTTAGATGTTGTCAGTGTCCAACTCACAGAGACCCTATGTACAACAGGTAAAACACTATTTGCAGTGCTTCTCTGCTATTCATAGGGTTTTCAATGGATGATTGTTTTGGGGAGTGGGTTGCTGGGTCCTTTTCCATAGCCTACAGCACCTAGTGATCCCAGGTGATCTCCTATCCAAGTACTTAACAGGCTTGACTCTGCTTAGCTTCAGAGACCTGATGGGATCCAATGCCACAGTGGTACAGCTGCAGCTCTACTTCAAACCAATACAACCCTCAAAAGGATGTTCTGCTAAAGATGGGCCTTATTTAATGGTTCATTTTCTGGTGCAGCTAAATACATATAAATCTATAAAGCTTTTCTTTAGCCATAAACTATCTCAAAATATTACCAAGATGTTTGTCTGAAAACAAGCTTCTCTTTCATAGTTGAGTATAGCACTTGGGAGACATTGTCTTCCTAACCTTTTGGTTTTTGCCTTGTTCTAAGCCTAAAGAAACAAAGCAAAACATCAGCAGGACAGCCAACTACTGCAGCATCAAACCACACACTACACAGGAAGTCATGCCAGAATCCAGATACTGTTCCTGTTTGTAGAGATATTTTGCATGAGAATGTGATTTATCCATTAAAAGTAAACCCTTATTGTTTTTAAGCAAAGCAGAAGGTGGTGGGCAAAGATTTCTAAGTTCAATTCTAATACAATGCAAGTTAGATTTTTTACTATATATTTTCATTTGGATTCATTTGGATTCTTTTGCTTTCAATTTATGATCATATAGTAACAATGCTGGATTTTACTGTTTTGCAACTTCCAAAAATTCATTTTCTATATAAGTTAAAATATAAAGACAATGTCACACAAGAAATCATAGCAAAATTGAGTTTAACATCTTAGAAGACCTTGACACAAGGTAAAAAGTATCAAAGTTTCAATAAAGTATGAAAAAATTTTAATAGTTGCCTATAGTTTATATTAATTATACTAGCATTTATTGTCTTAAAAAGTAGGTTTGCAGGTATAGATTTTTAGTTTTAGGATTTTT
>VMDO01003692.1:0-138292 GCA_007922755.1 Pedetes capensis | reverse complement strand
AAAATATGTTTTCTGATTACTTAAACAGATATATTTAAAATAACATGATCTTTTCAGTGTTTGCATTCTTCACTTCATGAGAATAAGACCTAGCTGTGGCTCCACTGACAGAGACTGACCTTCCAGAGGTTCAGATTTCCAGGGATGAAACTTGTGATCAGTCCTCCAGCAAAAAGAATGATTATTGAGAATGTGACTGGAATATGCATTTTGGTGAAATTTATTATAGATAACATTGTATTTCTAGTGGTATTACAAGTAATGAAAGCTCCATTCACTTGTTAATCATAGAAGGTATAAAAATGAAAGTACATAGAACATCATGGAGACTACAAGGAAAATTTTTGCTGCAGTGCTGTGTTCTAAATGGATGAGGATACAGATAGCTATTCATATAAAGAGTTAGGTCTTAATCTCCTTGTCATAGAAGGGGAGGGAGTTTTCAAAAATGGACACCTGCTCAATCTCCTCCCTCCTTAGGAAGCCCTCTGGCAGCAGAACAAGGTATGTGACTCCAGGGTGAGCATGTGAATGTAGACTTTGGCTACACTTTCCAGCACATATTGCTCTCTGCAGAAGTCTATGCAGTCGTATGGTTGTCCCTGGGTGTCCATCTGCGGCCGTTCTGCAGTGTGTCAGTACTCACGGGGTGCCTCAAATGTTATTCTGGAAAACTGGGGGTTTTTGTTCCCATTCATACACTTTTGGAAGTAAATATAGAGAACTGTCTAATAGAGACCAGAGCAGCCTCTAAGCACACATGCAGCAGACATCAGCCTGCGTGGTAAGATTTGAAGGGAAACAAGAACTCATAAGTATGTAGTTTTGCTTAAGGAATGCTGAGAAGAATAAGAAGAAACAAATATGTTCTCTAAATTTGCTAATGTGAAAGGCAAATTTTGCTGGCTGATTTCAGGACAGCCAGGAATGTTCACTGATTTAGAACATCTCCTTTTCCTGTCTTCCCTTGTTCCCAAGATTCTACCAATCAAACACATATTCCTTTGGAAAAAGGCTCTGCTCTTTCTAGGAATACTCTTTGAAACTGTATTTATGGCAATGAAGGACAGTGCTTTTGTATTAAAAAGTATCTTTCTTCAGGAAGGTCTGCAGTCATACAATCCTGGCGTCTGATCTTGGAAGCTAAGCAGGATCAGGACTAGGTAGTCTTTGGATGGGATAACACCTTGGAATACCAGGTACTATAGGCTTGGGAGAAAAACCGGGCAGCTACTCCCCAAAAATTCAGCCATGGAGAACCCTTTGAATCGCAAAGAAGCACTGACATGGTGCTGGACATGGAATAGTGCTGAGTAGTGTTTCATTCTGTTGTACATAGGGTTGCTATAAGTTGGACTCAACATGACAGCACCTAACAACAACAACAACAGCATTCTTCAGGCAACATTTGAACCTGTAGGAAAGACAACTTGAGCCAGTGGGGATAGAAAAATGATGAGCTCACTTCTACACTTGTTTTCATTCATTTATTGGGTCATTCATTTAACAAATGCTAGGTTCTGTGGGGGATATACAGAGAATAAGGCTGCTAGTGATCTCAATTCCTTACCATATGTAAGAAGCATTAATAAATATATTTGGATAATGATGATTCAAAACAAAATTTAAGTAATAGCATAGCACAGTGGTTTCCTCAGACACGTACAGTGCTAATTTGTTTGCTAAGTATCACAAAAGATGATTTTAAAATAATTATAATGATCACTTTGCCTAATATGTGGAAGCCACTACCATAAATCTGGCCATGGTGGCACATGCAGGTCATCAACTTGCTGAAAAGGATGAGGCAGGAAGACTGCAAGTTCCAGGCCAGCCTGGGCTATACTTTTGCCTGCAGCTACACCACCGTGGTGTCCAATCCTGTCAGATCTCGGAAACTAAGCAAGGTTGGGGTCCTGGTTATTACTTTGTTGGGAGACCACCTGTAAATAACAGGTGCTGTAGGCTTGGGAGAAGGACCTGGCAACCCACTTCCAAAAAACAATAAGCCATTGAAAACTCTATGAATAGCAGAGAAGCACTAACAATACTGTTTCTATTTTGTACATAGGGTAGCTATGAGTTGGACACTGACTAGATGACACCTAACAATAACAACAACTACCATAAAGGTTCTTCTTAAATTAGCTCACTTAATCCTCACAATAATTTTAAAGGGAGAGTTCTATTTTGCTGCCTTGACCTTACAAAGAAGGTTAAATAAATTTTCCAAGGTCACACCACTAATGAGAACCAGAATGGATATCTGAGCCATGCCCAGATAAAATTCTACAGACAAAGAAAATACACATACAAAGAAAAAAATAATTGGAACACTTGCCTAAAAGGACCCAACAGCTGATGTTTTCAAAACATCTGAATATTTTATGGTATTTTGAAGGGAATTATTTGCAATGAGTCTTTTATCATAATAATTTTTTAAAATTTAAATATTCACCATAGGCATTGATCACATCTCAAAGGTAGTGGAGTGAGGCCAAACTCTATCCATAGGGGCCAATAAGCTAGGCCTAGACAATCAAAGTGCTGCATTTTTATGTTAGCCAGAAAAAGCAAATGACACTCAAGACGTGGATTCATATGAAAACATCTGGAAAGGAGTTAAATTTTTCCTTTGTATTTACAAATAGAGCCGGACGTGGGGTTTTAGCTGTTGGAGACTATCCTATTACAGTGCTGGAAGAATGCACAAGAATATAATATTGACAGAAGAAAGTAGAAGTCAGGAATGATGAGAGAGAGTTCCTGACTATCTGAATTTAGATATACCTAGAAACTTTCTAGATATTTTTTCAGTTGATGAGTCAAAATTCTTTCTCTGGTTAAGCCAATTTACTCTTTTTTTTTTTTTTCATTTTGCAACTGAGAAGGTTCTGACTAGTATAATGAACTTGTCCTAGCTGTTTGTGAATGTAGCACCTGAGCCATTAGCAATGAAGGAATCAGGCTTACTAAAGTTCAAGAACAGGGTTTCACTAAGGCCAAGAGGCTAAAATAATCAAGATATTTTATTAAACTGATAAGAATAGATACCACACTTGATCTTAGCCAAAAGGCCCTGAGAAGCAATAAGAGTAAGGGTATTTTATTAACAAAAGTTAGTAATGAGGTAATACTGGGGACCTCTCTAGCTCATGGGCTTTTGCTCAGGGGAACTAGGCCTAATCTGCAGTAGTGTAGACCTAGATTTATACCTGAAGGCAGGAAACATGAACTAATTTGACTTAATACTGTATTCTTATCACCAAGAACAATGTATGGCACTGAATGCAAGTATAATACATTGCTAAAGGAGTCATAGAAAGGTTCATTTACTTCATCATTTGGCAATGCTGGTTATTGTGAGAAAGTGTGGCCAGGTTTAATCTTTCAACAATGATACAGCTTTATAGGTAGATTAAATGAGTCCCACTAAGGAGGCTGCAGAGCAGAGGTTAGAGCTGTTGTTGTTAGATGCCATCAAGTCTTATCCAACTCATAGT
Source organism: Pedetes capensis (assembly GCA_007922755.1). Taxonomy (NCBI): domain Eukaryota; kingdom Metazoa; phylum Chordata; class Mammalia; order Rodentia; family Pedetidae; genus Pedetes; species Pedetes capensis. The sequence continues at coordinate 134,789 of VMDO01003692.1, read as the reverse complement.
GATACTTATAGGGTTCTCAATGGCTGATTGTTTCAGGATTGCCTTGGGACTGGATTGCCATGTCCTTCTCCCATTTTTGTGGTGCTGGGAATCAAACCCAGGACCTCAGATTCTGCAGATCTATGCCCTACCAACTGAGGTAAATCCCAGTGTAGAGGTTAGAGTAGATGCTTCAAACTCAGACAGAACGCATTTGTTTCTAGGTACCAATATTTACCTGCTCTACATTCATGTAGTTGTTGTTAGGTGCCATCGAGTTGAGTTCAACTCATAGTGACCCTACATACAGCAGAACGAAACACTTGTCGATTCTGTGCCAGGCAAACGATTTTATTTATGTTTAAGCCCATTGTTCCAGACACTGTGTCAATCCATCTGGTGGAGGGGTTTCCTCTTTTGCACTGACCTGCCACTCTCCCAAACATGATGTCCTTCTCCAGGGACTGATCTCTCCCGACTACATGTCCAAAATATGTAAGATGCAGTCTGGTCATTCTTGCTTCCAAGGAGCACTCTGGTAGCACTTCTTCAAGGACAGATTTGTTGGTTCTTTTGGCAGTTCATAGTACATTCAATAGACATCTCCAGCACCACAATTCAAAAGCATCAATTCTTTTTCTGTCTCCTCTGTTCAGTCTCCAGCTTTCACAACCATATGATGTGAGTAAAAATACCATGGCACGAGTCAGATGCACCTTTGTCCTTAATGAGATATCTTTGCTTTTCAATACTCTAAAGAGATCTTTTGCCACAGCTTTTCCAAGAGCAATGTGTCTTTTGATTTCTTGACTACTGCTTCCATGGGTGTTGATTATAGAGCCAAGCAAACCAAATCTTGGACAAATTCAATCTTTTCTCCATTTATTGTGAAGTTGCATGCTGACCCAGTTGTAAAGATTTTTGTTTTGTTGATATTTAGTCGTGACCCATATTGAAGGCTATGATCTTTGATCTTCTTCAATAAATGTTTTAAATCCTCTTCACTTTCAGCAAGCAGAGTTGTGTCATCTGCATAATGCAGGTTGTTAATGAGTCTTCCTCCAATCTTGATGCCACGTTCTTCCTCATAAAGTCCAGATTCTTGGATTATTTGCTCAGCGTCTAAATTGAAGAGATAGGGTGAAAGTATACAGCCCTGACACACACCTTTCTCAACTTTAAACCACTCAGTGTTTCCTTGTTCTATTTGAACAACTGCCTCCTGGTTCACGTACATATTTCTCATGAGGACAATTAGGTGTTCTGGTATTCCCATTTTCCCAACTGTTATCCATAATTTATTATGATCCACACAATCAAATGCCTTTGCATAATCAATAAAACATAGATAGACATCTTTCTGATATTCTCTGTTTTCAGCTAATATCCACCTGTCCTGGTTCCCTACCCTCTTCTGAATCCCGCTTCATTTTCTGGTAATTCCCTATCTATATACTGCTGCAGTTGCTTCTGAGTGATCTTTAGTAGAATTTTGCTTGTGTGCGATATTAATGATATTGTCCAGTAGTTTGCACATTCAGTTGGATCCCCTTTTTTGGGAATAGGCACAAATATGGATCTCTTTGTCAGTTGGCCAAGTAGCTGTTTTCCAAATCTGTTGGCACAAACATGTTAACACCTCCAGTGCTGCATCTGTTTGTTGAAACATCTCCATTGGTATCCCATCAATTCCTGGAGCCTTGTGTTTCGCCAGTTCTTTCAAGGCAGCTTCCACTTTGTCCTTCAACACCATTGATTCCTCTTCATATGCAACCTCTTGGAATGGTTGGTCATCTACCAATTCTTTCTTGTATAATGACTCTGAGTATTCTTCCCATCTTCTTTTGATGTTTTCTGCATCATTTAATATTCTCCATGTAGAATCTTTCACTACTGCCACTCGAGGCTTGAATTTTTCTTCACTTCCTTAAGCTTGAGAAACACAGAGCATGTTCTTCCCTTTTGGTTTTCTGCCTCCTGCTGCTTGCACATGTCATTATAATATTTGTTTTTGTCTTCTTGAGCTGCCTTCTGAAATCTTCTGTTTAGTTCCTTAACTTCATCATGTTTGCCTTTTGCTTTAGCTGCTTGACATTGGGGGGCAATGTCCAGTGTCTCTTTTGACATGTAATTTGGTCTTTTCTTTTTTTCCTGTCTTTTTAAGAACTTTTTGCTTCCTTCTTAAATGATATCTTTTATGTCATACCACTACTTTTCTGGTTTCCTATCATTTTGTCTAATGAATTAAACCTATTTTTGAGGTGGTCTCTGAGCTCAGGTGGGATATACTCAAGGTCATACTGTGGCTCTCATATACTTGTTCTAATTTTCTTCAGCTTCAGTTTGAACTTGCCTTTGAGAAGTTGATGGTCTGATCCACAGTCAGCACCTGGTCTTGTTTTGACATTTTGTACAGAGCTTTTCCATCGTCTCTTTCCACATATGTAGTCAATTTGATTCCTGTATGTTCCATCTGGTGAAGTCCATGTGTGTAGTCTCTGTTTATGATGTTGAAAAATGTATTTGCAATGAAAAGGTCATTGGTCTGACAAAATTCTATCATGTGATCTCCAGCTTTGTTTCTGTCACCAAGACCATATTTTCCAACTACTGAGCCTTCTTCTTTATTTCCAACCTTTGCATTCCAGTCACCAGTGATTATCAGTATGTCTTGATTGCATGCTTGATTTATTTCAGATTGCAGAAGCTGATAGAAGTCTTCCCTTTCTTCATTTGTGGCCTTAGTGGTGGGTGCATAAATTATAATAATAGTCATATTAACTGGCCTTCCTTGTAGGCGTATGGATATTATTCTATCACTGACAACATTGTATTTCATGACAGATCTTGAAATGTCTTTTTTGATGATGAATGCAACCCCATTTCTCTTTAGTTTTTCATTCCCAGCATAGTAGACCATATGATTGTCTGACTCAAAATGCCCTATGCCCATCCATTTTAGCTCACTGATGCCTAGAATGTCAATGTTTATGTGCTCCATTTCTCTTTTAACAATTTCTACTTTTCCTAGATTCATACTATGTACATTCCATGTTCCAATTATTAATGGATGTTTACAGTTGTTTCTCCCCATTTTGAGTCGTGCCACATCAGCAAGTTGGGCACCCTGGGGCTTTACTCCATTTCTGTCATCATGGTAGACTCTCCTTTGAGGAGGCAACTCTTCCCCAGTAGTCTTTTGAGTGCCTTCCAACCTGGGGGGCTCATTTTCCGGCACTATATCTGACAGTGTTTCCTTGCTATTCATAGGGTTTTCAATGGCTAGTTGTTTTGGGAGTGGTTCGCCACGTCCTACTCCCTAGTCTGTCTTAGTCTGGAAGCTCGGCTGAATACCTGTCCACCATGGGTAACTTTGCTCATATCTGAGGTACCAGTGGCAGAGCTCTCAGCCTCATTGCAACACACAAGCTCTCGCAGTGAGGCAAGCTGACAGATGTGTGGGGGCTCTACATTCTTACACAATCTAAATTTCTAGAGCCTTTCATTCCTGGGTTGTAAAATTCGAAGTGTAATACCTTATGTGCTGTGATGGTGATTAAATATGTTAATAAAGGTAAAAATTTAGCACAATGTTTATTCCTTAGAAAGGAATGCTATCATTTTTATTCTTTTTAAAGTTAATCATGTCATCATAATTATTATGACTGTGATTCAGAACAGATGTGTGGACAGAGCTCTAGAAATCTTTAATCTTGCTAATTTCTTTACTGCATTCCTAATCTTGAATAACTGAGATCTAGTTATTGCGCATAAAATATAGTTGTGTAGAAATAAGTTTACATGTATAAGCATTTGGTAAATTGTAAAGGGCCACAGAATTATAAGATGTAATTATTTCCTCCTATTTTATACGGTTTTGTGATTTTGGTATTTCTTGTTTGGTTTGCTTGATCTTAGCTCTCAAACTTTTGCCCATAAGAAATGAGAGAATAAAATTTAAAATTCAGATTCTAGGCCTTACCCAAAGAGATACTGATTCATTAGCACTAGTGTAGTGATGAAGCTGCATTTTAAAAGAGGCCTTTCTGAGCATGCGAATGCAGGTAAATTGTGGATATATTTGGAATAGTACCACCGTGTGGTGTGGAACTATTCTGAAGGCTGTCATGACCATTTCAGAATTCTAGATCCTTCTTGGTCCTGAAGGAAGGAAGAAGGAAGGCAAGAGAGCTATGTGGTCGGTGAAGGCTACTGTGAGAGGTATGGCCCACTGCGTGTCGTCATTTCTATTTGTAGTTGAGTGGAATTGGCAGCAGGCACAGGCTGGCAGTTGCTTCCAACACATTCCTTGTCAAAGCACATACTGTTTCTGCAGCTGGCATCTATTCCCTGTACATCCCAATTATAACAGTATTACTGGGTCTTGTGACAGTCACACATTTCTTCACCTTGGGGGACTGGGCAGAGCAGGTTTGTGTGGCATGGTTGTCCTGTTCCCTCCTTTCCTCATATTCATCATTGCTTAGGAATCTGGTTGGTCCTGCTTGGCACTGAGTGTTTGCTGCTCCCAACCAGGATGTTCAGCGCCCAGAACAGGTCAGAGATTATGTATAAACTAGAGGCTGTGGAGCTGCGGGTTGTGCCTGCTGTAAGACACTAATTTTTGAAACATTTCTACTATTAAAATTGTCACTATTATGATGATCACTATACTTTGGCCTTCTTTGCTGGGCTTGAACGCCTCAGCAACCCATTCCCACTCCTGGATGCACATGGCTGATTCTATGTAATTTGATGGACCCATAGGGTGCATTTCACACTCCATGTGTAATGGAGTTTTGACTCTTGCATAGTTTTTTCCACTTGAAGTAAAAAGGCTTAATAAAATAAATGCTGTACTATTGTAATGAAATATCTTGGTATATGATACATACTCAAAGTGTCTCTACTTAGTAACCTGATTATAAAAGCTGATAGCAAGTTGATACACAGAAAAACACATATTCAGAGTACCCTTTATTTTGGGTAATTACTGGTAGTGTTTGTTTTAAATGTTATAATTAGTCAAGCTATTCAAATACACCAGCATATTCTTCTAAAGAAAATCCTGTCATGTATTTGTGATTAATAAATGTTACTGATAAAAATTTCTTCTTTGAGATCAATGCTATAAGTTAGAGGATATCTACTAGAAAAAAGATGATTTCTGCTAGTAAATGTGGGTGAACATGATGAATATAATCAATACAAATAAGAGGAAGACTGGCAAATGTAAATATTGATAATAAATGTAGTGGTAGAATTTTATAGAAACAATGAATTTTTCTATATAACTCTGTAGCCAAATTTCTACCAGAAAAGAAGATGCATGGTGTACAATATGAAAAATGCAAAGTTAATAAAATATTTTGTGTGTTCTGCCCTCCATAATTCAAGAGAAATGTAAGGAGCTTGAAGAAATTTTTTAAAATAATCACACATTTTATTAAAGAATGGAAATCCAGCCTCATGTGGTAAAGTTCCAAGAATAAGGGTTATTTTTCTCTGAAAAAGACAGCTGGCATCTGATTTGATTTAGCAGTGGCCTTCAAAATCTGTGAGAAAATTAGTACAGAAAGCGATCCATATTCCCTCCTATTCCACTTTAGCAAAAACAAGTGGAAATGTGTCTTAAACAAAGGTTGATAGATAGAGATTCAGAGTTGGTGTTTTTAGGAGAAGAATTCCTGACTGATGGAATTTTGAGAGAAAGCTTTAAAAGGCAACAAAACCTACAGCTTTTGTTAGGATGATGTGTAAGTGGCTGAGCCAGTGATGCAGAGGTCACAGTGCTTTCTAAGGTTTCTGAACCCTAGAATTCTGTGATTAAGCCTAGTTATAGCATGGTGCCCAGGAGGAACAAACAATTGCTGTGAGAGAAGTTCTCATAATAGCCTCAAACATAAAGGTTAAAAGAAATGACAGGGCAGCTTCAGTTTAACTTGGGGTAAAGACAAGAGCTGTAGGAAGACTGGTGACAGGTACTGATCTGAGGTAAATTTCCTGTTGGAGAACTGCCACATGGACTGTGAAAAAGTGGCATGATTGAAAGTATCAGTTGGGACAGTCATGAACCAGGAACTTGTAAGACAATGTCTCGTTCCAAAATTTTGCCCATAATAATGAAGTCATTTCTTGGCATACAGCAGGTACTGCTTATTTCTTTATTATTTTAAGACATTTGCAAAGTTATTTCATCCCTAAAGTCTGTTTTTGTGATAAAATACATATAAAATAAAATTTCCACTTTTAACCTCTTTTTGTGTACAGTTCAATGGCATTAATATATGCATATTATTTTGTTATCATCACCACCATCCTAGAACTTTCATTGTTCCAAACTGAAACTCTGTACTCATTAAGCAATAATTCCTCTTTCTTCCCCCAATAAAGTTACTCTTATAATTAATCATCTTAAAAACTATTAATGAGAGAACACATAATAGTTTTTGAAAGACAGGAAATTTAATTAAGATTATCCTATCTTCACAAGAAATTATGAACATTTATTATCAGCTGAAGAATGTGTTGCTTATGATTACAAGTTCTAGGGTGGAGGAGAAGGATCTATCACAATTTTTAAAATATAATTTCTGAAACAGGAAACATTCGAATCTATAGAAGTGATTCTCTCTACAGCTTAAGTTTATAAACATCTGAATATTCAGACTTTCGTTGAAAAAGTTTTCTCATCTACAACTATGCAATTATTAGGCTGCATCTGTAAGATAATATATGGTTTAGTAAACCTTGTTTTACAGGTAATAAAAAGATTTAACTGTTCATCACCAAAGCTCCTCTGCAGTCTGTTGTACTTTCTAAATTGTTATATTTTGGTTGCCTAATGATTACAGTTCAGGTAGGGATTCAAAATATTATGAACTTTGATGAAACATATTTAACATTCTTTATTCAACTCAAAATTATTATGCTGTTTTTAGGTGCTGTCGTATCGGTATCTGACTGATAATCACCCTATGTATAACAGATGAAACAGTATTGTTAGTTCTTCTCTGCTATTTATAGGGTTTTCAGTGGCTGATTGGTTTTTGGGAGTGGGTTGCCAGGTCCTTCTCCCAAGCCTACAGCACCTGCTATTCCCAAGTGGTCTCCTTTCCAAGTACTAACCAGGCCTGACCCTGCTTAACTTTCAAGATCTAACAGGATCAGATGCCACAGTGGTACAACTGCAGGCTGAATTATTATTATGGCTGTTGTAAAATGTTGTGGTTTATTTTTGTCAAAATACCAGTGGCTATTCTTATCCATGATTATTGGCTATGCTATCAGAACAAAGCTAGTTTGATTACCATATAAAATTGTCTATAGAATTTGTATACAAATTAACAGAAAAGTTGAAAAGAATATTTAACCATATAAGTGAAGCATTTTTTCAAGCAAGGACTATGTGAATTTTCATTCATTTAAAAACTTGTCTGTCTTTTCTCACAAAGCTGTTAGTATTTCTCTTTATCTTTATTATTCTGCTGTGCTCTGTCTAGGTTGAATCTATTTTTATCTCGACTTTTTGCATTTAAATCTTGGAAAATTCTCAGCTAGTATTTTTTCAAATATAGTTTATCTTTCACTCCTGTTTGGTGGAGCATACATTTACTTTATTTCTACATTCTTTTTATTTTTTCTTTTCTTTTCTTTCTTTTTTTTTTTTTTTTTTTGAAGTACTTGGGATTTGAACCCAGGGCCTTACAATACTTTGCAAGTGGTCTTTCACTAAAGTGCCCACCTAGCTCATTTTTAAAATTTTTTATCTTGAGACAGGATCTCACTATGTTACTTAGGCTGCCTCTGGCCTAGAACTTGTGATCCTCCTGCCTCTGCCTCCCGAGTTGCTGGGGTGACGGTGTAAGCCACAGGCCTGGCCTTTATTGCTGCGTTCTGAATGGACTGAGTCTTCTACTTAATTAAATCTCCCTTTGTTTAGATTAACATGGAGGGTCAATAAATTCTCCTCTTAAATTTCTAATTGTTTCATTTTTCACTCATTTGTTCTTGATTTGTTTGTATCTATTTTGGTTTTATGTTTTATTTTACGTTTTTAAACCTAACAGTATCTTTATAAGGAGATTTTATTACTCCCTTTCTCAGTGTTAATCCTTAGGGGCTTTGGAATGATTCTTAAGTTTATCTCAAGTGATTTATCTTTCTTCTTGACTGTCTTTCCTTTTCCTCTGAGCTTATAACTGCATGTGCTGTGGTTTTAGTGTGGCTCTCCATTCCCTGAAATGCTGACCTAGATGCCAACATTGAGCTGGCAAGCAGCACAGGTTTGGTCCCAACAGAGAGAAGTCCTTTGGTCTCCCAACCTCTGAGAGTTCATGGCTTTACTTAAGTGTAGCCTCAGGCAATGGAGTATTCTGTCAGCATCCTTTCACTGGCCAGCATCCCAGTTTAATGATGCTTCTCCTTCTTTCACTACTTGAAATTGAAGAGGTCCAAAGACTCAGACTCTACTTCTGCACCTGTTTCTGGTGCATGGCTCTCTGCATCTTTTTGAGTATGATTTTTGTCTTTCCATTCATTTAGTTAAAAAAACATATTTCTCTCATTGGATTGGAGGGGAAAACATTCAAAGTGTGATCTCACAGCGTCAGTTTGCCTGTGAGTTTCCAGATCCTTATGTGCAGGCTATCAGGACAATTAATGCTGAAATGTGTTTATTAATTACTTTGTGACCTCAATATTTAATAAGTTTTGTGCATGCTGTAGGTTGAAATCTGGGACATGGATCAATTGATTTAGAGAAAAGCCCCTTCAATGAGAAAGATGGGAGACATGACCTGTGTGAGGCAGCCTAGCATCTATTAGCTAGATAATTTGTAATTATAGTTATAGTGTCCATTATTTTGATATTTGTGCATATTTATGCAAAAGCAATTTTTGGCTTGAACAGCTTGGATAATTATCTCAGTTTTCCACTTCAGTTTGCTTATGTAGAAAAAAAATGAACATAAGGAAAAATGCTTGGTAACACATGACAAGGAACAAAAATGTAAATAGCAATAATAATCTGCCATGTTAATATAGCAAGAAAAGTGAAAACTAGTTAGTTTTAAATTTCAAGTGGATTAGTGCCCTGAGTCACTAATTTGCAAAGTTTTCTTGGATACATTTCTTTCTCTAATGAGTTATCATAAATGCTTAATATCAACAACCAATAAGGTGGTTCCTTGTGAGAGTCAAAAATGGGTGCATTTACTTGAAATATCAAGCATATGAATCACTTACAAAAGCTCACAGAATAATTAAATTAAAGTAAGAGTAATGAAGTATAAAGATCACACTCACTTAATTTTAGAGTGATATTTTGCTGAGCTTCCAAGAAAATTAAAATAAAAATATTCCCACATAGCTTTATGAATGGCATACAAATACTTGACAGCTATGTAAGGTTGTTACCCCATTTTTAAATTAAAATTTCAGGAAGATCTCAGCACATTTAAAGAAATGCAACAAAAAAAGGCCCATGCTTTTTGTTATTATTTTTCATTATTCGCTCTTAGAAACTCAGGTTTTCTAAGACATAATTCACCCAAATCTTGCCTAAAGGAACCTGAGAGTGTAGAGAATAAAAGACAAGTGAAACCGATCAGGATTTTCAGTTGATTTCCACATAAAGAATACCTGTTCTGGGGGTGGCCAGAAAAATAGGGGTTACGTTAATGTTTCTCTTTCTACCCATGAAAATGAGGGTGGTCAGTTGGAGAAACATTCATACATACTGCTGGCAGAGACATTCTGTTCATGCTGTATGCCTGATTTGGTATACCATGTAACTCTTCCAGGCACAATGCACACTTTTCATGAACAAATTGAATTGAAAGATTCCCTGCTATTGTTCTGGTATTCGCTGACCCTGAGTGTAACTATACAGGATATTTTAGCCTAAGTTCAATGCAATGCAATTGTTCAGAAAGCAGAAGAAAATTAGGGACTCACAAAGGCCTTATGGACATGAAGTTTAAAAACAATGTTCCATTATTTATTTTTAAGTGTAAATGGAACAATTGCTGACTATGTTTTCTTTTTCAATTTCCATAACCTCAAGTGGCTCATGTTATCAAACCAAGATAATTTTTTGAGGTTTCATGAAGATGTTCAGAAAATCTAAATGCCCTTTACAAACATAGATTATATATGTGTGAATGCCCTATATCTTCTCTAGTAAGAAATAAATAGAACTTTCTGATTAACTCTTATATTTTCATTGGAAATATTAACTGTATTTCATACTTACTATTATTATTTTTGGGCATTCCATATGAATTTTGTTTTCTGAAATCATAATATTGACATTTTATGTTCTTGGTCAGGTGAAGCTAAAACAATGTACCCAAAGGGTAAGCGAAAATACTAATCAATTTTACATACCTTGTGCAGAAATTAAACATGCTGACACACATGTATTTCTAAAGAAATTTTAGAGCTTTGTAAGTAAGGATAATGGTTTTTTGTAGAATTTGGATCAGTTTGTTTATCAAAAGCATAGGGGTGACAAAATCTCTTTGATTAATAATATATTCATAAAACCATTAGCCAAATAGTTTGATTCAGAATGCTTTGCTCATTATACCTAGGTTCTTTTATCCTCTAATCTTCATTCACAGGATATTTGACCTTGGCTTTGTTGTTCTAGTAGTTCCCTAAATGGCTTTGATCTGTTTAAGAGTATGAACAAGAATTTTTTTATTGGAAATTTTTAATGTATCCCTTAATGTTATTCATTCTGACATATTTTTCATTGTGACGTTTCCATATATGCATTTCATTGTACATTACAGATAAGTTCCCCCTTTCTCTCTTGTGCATTTCCTCCCCCTGTCCTGTCCCCCCCCCCACCAAAGACTTCTCTTCCATTTGCTTGTCTTTTTATGGTAATTGTTATTGTTGTTGTTGTTGTTAGGTGCCGTCGAGTCGGTATCCGACTCATAGCGACCCTCAAATAGTTTTCTATATATCCTTGGGTTCCAATTATGTTTAGGATTGAAACTTTTTCTGTAGTGAACTTTCTTTTTACATTGTCAGACTATTACATGAATTTTCTAGCCCATCTATATTAATACCATTCTTTGGTATTATTGGTGTTATCATAATTACTTTCAGGACTATTAAAGTTGGGCTGTTCACCCTGAGGTAATCCCCTCCCACATCCCTCCTTCCTCCTTGTTCCTCCTCTCCCCTCTCTCCTCTCCCAGGATTTCCCCTTTTTGCTAGATCTCTCCCTCTTTTTTTTGCATTCCCCAAATTGTCTCTTCTCTGCTAGGTCGACTTTGTTGTTGTTGTTGTTGTTAGGTGCCGTAGAGTCGTGTCCGACTCATAGCGACCCTCATAGGGTTTTCAATGGCAGATTGTTTTGGGATTCCCTTGGGAGTGGGATGCCACATCCTCCCATTTTAGTGGTGCTGGGAATCAAACTCAGGACCTCAGAGACTGCAGAGTGGTGCTCTATCAACTGAGCTAAATCCCAGCCCTAGGTCGACTTTAGCATTTTTTTTTTTAATGTTCAGACCTCTGCCTAGGATTTTTTCCTTCTTATAAGTTTGGATACAGCTCCCACATATGAGTGAGAACATGTGGTATTTCTCTTTCTGAGCTTGTGTTCATTCACTTAAAATAATTTTCTTCAATTCCATCCATTTTGCTGCAAATGGCATTATTTCATTTTTTTGATTGCTGAGTAGTATTCCATTGTGTATTTTTAATCCATTCTTTTGTTGATGGGTACTTTGGTTGATTCTATATCCTTGCTGTTGTGAGAAGTGCTGCATTGAACATGGAGGTGCAGGTGTCTCTGTGATATGATGACACATCTCCCTTTGGGTAAATTCCCAATAGTGTTATAGCTGGGTCATATAGTAAATCAATTTTTAGTTTTTTAAGATACCTCCATATTGATTTCCAAAGTTGTTGGACCAATTTATAGCTCCACCAGCAGTGTAAGAGTGTTCTCTTTTCTCAAAAACCTCACCAGCATTTGTTGTTATTTCTTTTATTGAGCTTGGCCATTCTTACTGGTGTAAGGTGGAATCTCAGAGTTGTTTTGATTTGCATTTCCCTAGAGGCTAGAGATACTGAGCATTTTTTCATGTGTTTCATGGCTTTACGGACCTCTTCATTTGAGAATTGTCTATTCAGTTCTTTTGCCCATTTGTGTATTGGGTTATTTGTTTTCTTGGTTATTTTTTCCTTAAGTTCTTTATATCTGGGATGGGATTTAGCTCAGTTGGTAGAGCGCTGCGCTGCAGTCTCTAAGGTCCAGAGTTCAATTGCCAGCACCGCAAAAATGGGAGAAGGACCTGGCAATCCATTCCCAAGGCAATCCTGAAACAGTCAGCCATTGAAAACCCTACGAGGATCACTATGAGTTGGATGCCGACTTGACTGCACCTAACAATCTAAGTTCTTTATAAATTTTGGTAATTAGAGCTTTGTCTGATGTATAGGATGTGAAAATTTTTTCCCATTTAGTGGGGATTTCCTTTACTCTGTTAATTGTTTCCTTTGCTGTACAGAAGCTTTTTAATTTCATGTAATCCCATTTATCTATTCTTGTTGCAATTTCTTGAGCAATTGGAGTCCTCTTAAGGAAATACTTTCCTATGCCTATGTGTTGGAGTGTATTACCTATCCTATCTTCTATTAGGTTTAAAGCTTCTGGTTTTTTGTTGAGGTCTTTTATCCGTTTTGAGTTGCCTATTGAGAGATGCGGGTTGTTCATCATTTTTCTGCAAATGGATGTCTATGTTTCCCAGAACCATTTATTGGAAAGGCTATCCTTCTTCCAATTTACTTGCTTTGCTCCTTTATTGAAAATTAGGTGGCTATAGGTGTGTTGAGGTATTTCTGGATCTTCTATTCTGTTCCACATCTTCACGCCTATTTTTGTGCCAGTACCAAGCTGTTTTTGCCACCACTGCCCTATAGTATACTTTAAAGTCAAGGATTGTGATTCTACCTGCACTAGTTTTGCAGCTTAAGAGTGTTTTGGCTACACGTGGTCTTTTGTGATTCCATATGAATTTTTGTATTGTTTTTTCTATTTCTATAAAGTCAGTCAATGGAATTTTAATGGCGATTACATTAAATCTCTCAATTGCTTTTGGTAGAATGGCCATTTTTACTATATTGATTCTCCCTATCCAAGAGCAGGGAAGGTCCTTACATTTTTCAGTATCCTCTGGTATTTCTTTCTTTAATGTTTTGAAATTTTCCTTGTAGAGATCTGAAGGGTCTTTGGTTAGACTGATTCCAAGGTATTTAATTTTCTCGTGTGCTATTGTGAAAAATATTGTTTCTGTACTTTCCTTCTCTTTCTTGTTACAGTTGGTGTAAAGAAAAGCTATTGATTTTTGTATGTTGATTTTATATGCTACCACTTTACTGAAGGAGTTGATTAGATCTAAAAGTTTTCTGGGTGAGGTTTTGGGGTCTTTTAGGTATAGCATCATGTCACCTGCAAATAAGGATAATTTGACCTCTTCATTGCTAATCTGTATCCCTTTGGTTTCTTTCTCTTGTCTGATTGTCCTGGCGAGGCCTTCAATTACTATGTTAAATAGAATAGGAGAGAGTGGACATCCTTGCCTTGTGAACAACAATTTTTTAAGGAAGGAAGAACTACACAAATCAGTGATTATATTGAATAATGGTCATAATATAATGTTATGCTTACAACACAGTAAAAATATGTTTACAATAACACAAGAAAACTTCCAGCTTGCCAACATATTGCCTTGCAGTCAAATGCTAATAGATTTAATTCTGAATTATTCTATTCTAAACTTACTTTTAGAAAACACAATGTAAAATAAAGATCTTTAATCTCTTAATCTGAAATTGATATCAAAGCCACAGGACCCCGCTTTCATATATTTTGTTTTCTTTAAAATTTTTTAAGCTGGGCAATGTGGCAGACACCTGTAATCCCAGTAACTTGGAGGCTGAGGAAGGAGAATCACAAGTTGAAGGCCAGACTGCACAAAGAAGTGAGTTGCTGTCTCAAACAAACAAACAAACAAACAACAAAAAAACCCCAAAACAAACAAAAAAACTTAAAAAATTTGACTGGAGCACTTGCCTACCATGCACAAGCCCTGGGTTCAGCACCCCAGTATTGGAAAAAAACAAACAAACTTTAAATTAGAAACATTTAAAACATTTATCAAGGAATAAAAATCCATATACCCAAATGTACCTACTATATACTGGTAATTTAAGATATAATACATTATCTAGTAAAGCTACAAAATATATCTTCTAGTTGTACTTACCTCAATTTCTATTATCCTCTGAGAAAACCATTCTCTTGAATTTGGTATTAAAAATTTCCATCCAATTCTCTTAGTTTTATATCACAAATGCAGTTTAAGTGTTATGTGTATAGTACTAAATTGCATGCATATTTCTGCATATTGCTTTGTTTGTTTTTTGTTGTTTTTTGAGACATGGCTTCTCCATGTAGCCCAGTCTGGCTTCAAAGTCATGATCTTCCTACCTTAGCCTCCCAAATGCTAGGATTACAGGTGTGGGCCACCATACCTGACTTCTTTATAGCTTTATTGCTTAGTATAAACATTTGAGATTCATCCATTTTGGTATATGTAGCTCCACTTGATTCATTATCTTTGCATTCAAAAAGTACATTAGCATTCTTTTATCTCTTTTCCTGGTATAGACATAAACTATTTTGATTCTTCGAGTATCATAACCAAGGCTGTCATAAGCAATCCTCTATTAGTAAGCTTATGTCACTCATGAAGTTGCTCTAGTACATTAGAAATGGAATTGCTAATTCATAGTATATTCTATCTTCAACTTTCCTAGTCATTGTCAAATTTACTTTTCAAGTTAATTGCACCTATTTACATCTTCATCTGTGAATGGATTTTCACTTTGATATTTCTTTGCCAACTCTTGATATGGTCAGATTATTTTTTCTCAATCTTATTAGTGAAAAATGTTATTTCATTGATGTTTTAAGTGATACTTTCCATATTTCATGGAAAGATCACCTGTTTTTAATGTACTGACTGCATGATTACTCATATTTCTTTTCTGGTGAATTGGTTAGCTTATACTTCTTACTTTCCTTTGTGCTATTCGTCTTTTTCTTACTTTGAAAAATTTTGTACTGGTGGATACTAATTATTTGTTTGTTATGTGTGTTGCTTTTATCTTCTTCTGGTTGTACCTCTTTATTTGATGCTTCTAATACTGTACTTTATGTTTATTTTTATTTTATTTATTTTTTATTGGAAAATTTTAATGTATAACTTAATGTGTTTCATTCTGACATGTATTTCATTGTGACATTTCCATATATGCATTTCATGGCACATTGCACAGATAACTTCGCCCTTACCCTCTTGTGCCCTCCCCACTAATGGCCTCTCTTCAACTTGGATGTCTTCCTGTGGGAATTTTTTTCTCTATACCCTTGCATCTCAATTATGACTGAAGTCCAAACTTTTTTCTGTAGTGATCTATCTTTTTACATTGACAACAGTATTACATGAATAATCTAGTCCATTTGCATTATTATCATACTTTGGTATTGTTGATATTATTATAATTATTTCCTGAACTATTAAAGTTGGGCTGTTTACTTTGAGGTCAACCTCTCTCTCATTCCTCAATCCTCCTTTTCCCTCCTCCCCCTCCTGTCTTCTCCCATCATGGATTCCTTTTGCTAGATTCCCTTCCTCCTTCTTTCCACTCCTTAAATTGTCCTTTCTCCGCTAAGTTTACATGAGCTTTTTGTTATGTTCCAATTTATGTATAGGACTTTTTCATTCTTTTAAATTTGATTCAGATACCACATATGAGTGAGAACATGTGGTATTTCTCTTTGTTTATTTTTTATTTAATTTTATTTATTTTGCAGTACTGGGAAGGCTTAAACCAGGTCTTCATGCATACTTCTGCAAATGCTCTACCACTGAGTGGCACCCTCAACCCGTTTTTTATTTTTTATCTTGAAACAGGGTATCTCTGAAACAGGCTGTCTCTGACCTCAACTTGCTATCTTCCTACCTCTGCCTAAATCATTGGGATTATAAGCATGTGCCACTGTGCTTGGCTTCCCTCCTGCCTTACTTCTTCCTTTTCTTTTCTTTTCTTCCTTCCTTTCCTTTTCTTTCTTTTCTATTTCCTTTTCTTTCTTTTCTTTTCTCTTTTCTTTTCTTTCCCTTCCTCCCTCCCTCCCTTCCTTCCTTCCTTCCTTCCTTCCTTCTTTTTTTCTCTTTCTTTCTTCTTTACTTCTTTCTTATGCTGGAATTGACCCCAAGACTTTATGCATTTGATTAAAGCACTGTACCACTGAGTTACTCCTCTAGTTCCTCAGATTTTCTTTTCACCTATAAGAGTTCATCCATCTTAACCATGTGCATTTTAAAGGAGAGGTTCATTACAAAAATTATTTATGAAAAAGTAATTGTCTTATTTTTTTCTCAATCTCATTAATGAGAAATGTTTTAGGACTGTATAGTTAGTAGTGCATTCTCTTGCCAGTGATCTGAAATGTTATCTCAGTTGTATTTTAAGTTTTCACAGATTCAAAAACTGTTTTCTGTGAGCTCTCTTCTGTTTTTCTTGGTCTAAATCTACACCAAAAACTTGGTTGTTGTTGTTGTTGTTGTTGTTGTTGTTGTTGCTGTTGCTGTTAGCTGCTATTAAATCAGGTCAGACTCATAGTTACCCTGTATACAACAGAATGAAATATTCCCCAATACTGTGCCATGAACATCATCCTATTTATCTTTAAGCCTGTTGTTGCAGCCATTGTGAAATCCATCTAGTTAAGGATCTTCCTTTATTTTGTTGACCCTCCACTGTCCCAAACATGATGTCATTCTCCAGGGAGTGCTCCCTCCTGACTATATGTCCAAAATACATTAAGACACAGTGTAGCAATCCTTGCTTCCAAGGAGCACTCTGGCTGCACTTCTTCTGGGACAGATCTGTTGATTCTTTTGGCAGTCCATGATATATTCAATATTCATATCCAGCACCATAATTCAAAATCATTAATTCTTCTCCTGTTTCCTTTATTCACTGACCAGCTTTCACAAGCATATGATGCAACTGAAAATATCATAGCATGAGTCATGTGCACCTTTGTCTTCAGTGTGACATCTTTACTTTTCAACACTTTAGAGAGGTCTCTTGCAACAGCTTTTCCCAATGCAATGTATCTTTTGATTTCTTGACTGTTGCTTCAATGAGTGTTGAGTGTAGAACCAAGTAAAGCAAAATCTTGGACAACCTCAATCTTTTCTCCATTTATTTGCTTACTGATTCAGTTGTAAGGACTTTTTTTCTTGATGTTGAGGTGCAATCCATACTGAAGGTTATGTTCTTTGATCTTCATTAGTAAATGTTTCTCTGCTATCATAGGATTTTCGATAGCTGATGGTTTGGGGAGTGGGCTGCCGGGTCATTCTCTCCAGTCTGTATTATTCTGGAAGCTTAGCTGAAATCTGTCCACTGTGACTGATCCTGCTGGTATCTGAAATACAGGTGGTATAGCTTTCAGTATGACAGCAACATGTAAGCCCTCACAGTACAACAAACTGACAGTTAAGTAGGGGCACCAAAAACCAGAATGTATTAATTGCTTTAGTTTTCTAATATGCCTTAGTATCTGGAAAGGTAAACATTAAGCTTGTTTTGGCTAATTTTGAGCTTTTGTTTATTCATGCTTGTTTTGTTACTAACTGTTCACCTTTTAGGAAAAGCTTTTTGAGATTTTTGATGGAATAACATTAAATTTATGTGTCAGTTTGTAAGGGATTTGACATCTTAATGATACCCTGTTATAGACATTTATGATAATGTTATCATTATCTTTCTTCTGATTTGTTTTCTTCTCACCTTATTTCAATACTTCCGTAACTTATTCAATAAACTGAAGAAATGTGTTTTGTCAGATTTAGATTGACACATCTTAAGTTTTTGTGGCAATAATGAAGAGTTTATTTTGAACATTTCATATTTGTTTCTTGCTAATATAGAAGAATGAACTTTTTGTTTATTAATCTTAAATCCAGTGGTGGTATCAATTCAACAATTACCATAACTTCCCAAAGCCTGTGAAGATAATATTATAATTTATGAATATTGAAAACTTTCTCTTCCTAACCCTTATAGTCTATTCTTTTTCTTGTCATATTTCCATGATTACAAATTCTAAAGACAATGTTGAATTGAAATTATGATAATTTATAAGGAACTCAAGGAAAAAAAAAAACAAAAACCAAACAACCCAATACACAAATGGGCAAAGGAACTGAGTAGACAGTTCTCAAATGAAGAGTTCCATAAAGCCATGAAACACATGAAAAAGTGTTCAACATCCCTAGCCATTAGGGAAATGCAAATCAAAACAATGCTGAGATTTCACCTTACACTAGTAAGAATGGCCAAGATCAATAAAACAAACAACAACAAATGCTGGCGAGGTTGCGGGGAAAAGGGAACACTTTTACATTGTTGGTGGAGCTGTAAATTGGTGCAACCACTGTGGAAATCAATATGGAGATACCTCAAAAAAACTAAAAATAGATCTACCATATGACCCAGCTATAACACTATTGGGAATTTACCCAAAGGGAGATGGGTCATCATACCACAGAGACACCTGCATCTCCATGTTCAATGCAGCGCTTTTCACAATAGCAAAGATATGGAATCAACCAAAGTGCCCTTCAATAGAAGAATGGATAAAAAAACTATGGTACATATACACAATGGAATACTATTCAGCAATCAAGAAAAATGAAATAAGGTCATTTGCAGCAAAATGGATGGAATTAGAGAAAATTATTTTAAGTGAATGAACATGAGCTCAGAAAGAGAAACAACACATGTTCTCACTCATATGAGGGAGCTGATTCAAAATTACAAGAAGGAAAAAATCCTACTCAAAGGTCAGATCATAATAAAAGGGGGGGGAGGGAAGATAAGAATGATGTCAAGATAAATGGACTAGAAATCGCATGTAATTTTTCTAACAAGATAGAAACAAAGACCACTACAGGAAAAGTTTCTATCTTAAACAGAACTGGAACCCAAGGACATATAGAAAAATACTACTAAGAAAAAGATAGAGAAGACTTGGATGGGAAACTTAGATGGGAAGGGGGGAAGGGGGAAAACATAGGGGAGGGTAAGGGGTAACCTATATGAATAATGTTTATCAAATTGCATATATGAAAATTGTCACAATGAAAAGCATGTCAAAATGAATCACATTATGATGTACATTAAAAATTTCTAATAAAAAAAGAAATTATGATAATGGGTATTTCTTGCTCCTGAAATTAATAGAAATTTTATAAAGTTTCACAATTAAGTGTGATATTCTGTACAAATTTTTGTTAGTTGCACTTTATCCAATTTTAAATGGTCCATTATTGTTGAGGGGTTTCTCATGGATGACAATTGAATTTTTTAATAAATACTTTCCCACATCACTTAAGATAAACATATAGTTTTCGTACTTATTTTTTGAATATGAACAAGTTATAATAAAATATTTCTTATGTTAAACTATCCTTGAATTCCTGGAATGAAATCAGACAAGTTATGATTTATTATTATCTTTTATGTTTTGGAGGCTTTACTTTGCACTTTTTAAAAAATTTTTGCATCCAAATTTTGCATCCATTACTTCCACTTTCTATGTGTGTAGCAACTGGAGTCCAATGATCTTGATCTAATCAAAAAGTACTTTGTTCTGTAGAATACTTTTTATTTCTTATTTCTTTTTTTTTTTGTTTTGAGGGGGGAGCAGTGGTAGAAATTGAAACAAGAGCCTCAAAAATGCTATGCAAGTGCTCTGCCATTGACCTATACTCTGAACTCTGTAGATTAATTTTTAATTCTTCTTAAAGAACAAGATAGTAAGAAATGTAATCTCTGAAATTTGAGAACACTTCTTTTTCCCAAAGAAATTGACCAAAGTTATTCCTTTGTAAAAATCTTTTTCTTAAATCCTAACTATTTTTCATTATGTTTTACAACTTCCTTTCCCCTGCCAATCTCTCTGAGCACTTATTGACTACAGAACTCATTTATTATTTATAGATAATTTTCTGCTTTTATTATATTGTTGTTTATAATGTATCCTTCTGAAATATATGCCTTTCTATTCACATCTTCTATTAGAGGAGTTTGCTTTGTATTTTTTATTAGGTCAATAGATTTTTAGTTTTGATTTGAGTTTTATTAATGACAGTGTTCCTTTTTTTTGTGGTACTGAAGGTTGAACCCAAGGGCAGTTGCATGCTTTGTGAGTTCTGTACCACTGAGTTGCACCTCCAGCACATTTTTTTTTTTTTTTACTTTTTGATACAAGGTCTTGATAAATTACACGAACTGCCTCTGTTCTCAAACTTGTGATCCTCCTTCCTCTGCCTGCAGAGTCCCTGGGATTACAGGAATGCACTACTGTGCCTAGCTTATAATATTACTTTAAATAACACTTAGGTTGCTGATCTACATATTTTGTGAAAATTCTAAATGCCTTTTTAGTTTATAAATCTTTTTTTCTTTACATTTACTTTGGATCAACTCTATCTCTCCAGCACCCTCTCCCTGTCCTAGGAGATTCCTTGTTGGCATTTCTACATGATCATCTATGCCAGGTATTATCAGGTCACTGAGGTAAGGCTAGAGGAATGAAAGATGTTTTGGGCTATGGCATCTGATTTTTCTAGCCCATGCAATATTCACTTGCTTCTGAAAGCATGATTGTCAACAAAATTTCAATAAGACCCAAACAGCTTCTGAAGGTATATGAAATTCTTTTACTTTAAAACGCAGCACCAATCTCCTTATGGGAATATAAATGATTGAATCTCACCTCATTCTGAATGAATTAGAGTTGGCAGGCTCAGGTGTCTGGAGCTGACTTACAGTACTTGATACTAAAATGTAGCTTCTTGTAGTAGTTATAATAAATTAAGGCTTCTGTCAGAGGCCGAAGTGATGAGAGTTAAAGGAGAAAAATATACTGCTACCCTTTAGATTTGGAGCTCTGAAAGGAGTTTTGGTCTTCAGTAGGTTGACAGAACAAAATAGACAAACCCAATATTTCAGGAAATTGTGCCAGATTTCCTGTGTAGAAGACTGTGAGTGTCTTGCATTAAGCAGTGAATTATAGCAGTGAAGGCCCAGAAAGTGAGAAATGGCATACATCTTGAGGCCCATGGGGGCATGCAAGTTCCACAATTTTCTCTTTTGAATGACAACATCGTCCAACTTCCCAGTGAGAAACATGCTGGTTTGTTTCTCTTCCTGCATTCTTCTCTGAATAATGTGAACATGTTGTTAATTTAAAAACTGTCACTCACAGGGCATGAAAATATTTTTTAGTTAAAAATCCAGTGACAGGCCGAAGACCACAACAGCAATGGGTACTCTGAGACAGGTAATAATTTCCAACAGCTAATTTTCATTATTTTCTACTTAGAGCAATGTAAAAAACATACAGAATTATACACGCTTTAGTAAGTTGTGCTTTATATAACATGGCATTCCATATTAACTTCACATAATAACTTAAATACCTCTTATTTTTAAATGCCTTTATTAGTCTCATTCACCATTAGAATAGTTTTTCTGGGATTACATTTTTGTCCATTTATCTATTTTATCACTGTTATTGTGACCAAATTTTTAAAATGGGGAAAAACCTAACAGTAAGCTAGAAGCAGTTTCAAGGTATCAGTGTCCTGAAATTGAATCTGCTTGACTCCTCACTCATTTCCTTCTTGACAGATCTCATTGTAGCCCAGGACTCTTGCTGCCACAGAGCACCCACCTACAGGAAACTGCTCAGACATCTTCCCATCATCTTGTCTTTAGTTGTTCATTTGTCAATGTACTGAAAATAAATTAAGTGATGTGACTCACTTGTCTTTCCAGTTATTATTGTTAAAATTGTGACAAATTAAGTGGGCATCCTCTGGCTTCACATGGAAAGCCTGAAATATAAGCAGTGGCAATAATCTAAACTATTTTTGAAAATAGGAGGAAGACTCAGATTACTTGTAGTTATAATTGCCACAAAACCAATCACAATAGAAAATAGTAAGAGTTCATACTTCCTGATTTTTGAAGATATTTTAAGTAGAGCAGATGCACAAAAAACAATATGAAAATCGAGAGTAAAACAGAAAGCAGATCTATTGCAAATGTGATTTAAATCGCATTATATTTTGAATATTCAGTGAGACTTTCCCAAGCTTTCAGTTACTCTTTGGGAGTAAAATGGATTCTTAAAAGTGCATTCATCTGTGCTGCTAGAGCATCGTTTACTAACAAACGATTGCAGTTGCATCCCAGTGGCTTCAAAGAGTTTTAATGTTGCTTCCAGATGTGCTTAATTTATTTCCAGGATATAATGCTTGCCATGGGAAGCTTGGGTGATTTCCTCACTTATCAATGCCAATTTCTTGGAGGTAGGTAAAATTTTCATCATCTTCTATATGGAGAAACAGAACAGAAGGTATTATGACTTCATTAATATCAAATGAGAAGCACTTAACAATCCTAGGTAAAATATTAAATCTAGTTTATACTCATGAGCTTTTGCACCTGGACTTATGCTCTTGAGAAAGTTTCCTAGAACTCTTCTTGCCAATATTTAATTTTGTACAAATAATGATGTTTCTCAGGAATTTACAAAATTAAAAATTTTGAAAATTTCCTTCTAAGCTTAGCTTTCAAAAACTCCAGTGGGTGATTTGGTGTGAAATATTAAGAAGATGAATGAATCTAATATTCAACTATTTGAAGGACTACTGAATTTTAGCTGTTAATATTCTTTGAATATTGAATGTGAATAATAATATAAGGTATTTATTACAGAGAAATCATATTTTGGAGCATGACCCATTTAAGTGTAAAATTCATAATGTATCTAGAGCAATTGTAAGTAGTTATTAGAGCTACTTTGATGATGTGCAAACTTAGCAACCGGATTTTAAGAGAGTTTTCATGAATCAAGTTGTTAAAGATATTTAAGAATGTTCAATTGAACTTAAATACTTACTAAAATAGATAATATAAACTAACATGCCAAAATCATAGAAAGCATAATCTTGTGAATCATCACTTAGTGTCAGTCCTGGAACTTAAACTTTGGTATTAGGTCCTATATTTTTAGTGTTGTTGGTAAAATGGCATATTAAGCCTTAATAACAATGAAAGTAATTTGCCTGGACCATTTGAGAAGGGTTTATAAACTCAATTCCTTATTTCTAGTACCAAAGTTATAGGAGTGTGTAATGTTTCCCAAACATCCCATTACATCAATGACCAAAAGAAGAGTTGTCAAAACTGCCCTCAAAATCTTTTATTAAGTTTGGAAAAGAAAATACATTTCACTTCTTTTACATGCCTCAGGAAATTCTTACAATGACCCATTCATTCTTCACATAGGTTTGTCAAGCATCTGGTTTATTGTATCTGATATCTGATTAATAAAAATGATACAATGTTCAAGACCTTACTTTGGAAGTAAAACTTTCATGTAATACAAGTAGATTATCTTGGTAGAATGTAAGATGATGGGAGTTGAGAATTGACAATTTTGTTTACTCGGTAATTCAGTTACCCTCTAGAATAATGCTGTTCCTATAGTTGTTTCTTAATGACTATGTGAATAAACATGTTTAATAAATAAAATGTGAATTAGATATGTTGAATAAATGAATGAATAAAAGGTAAATGGATATGCCTCCTAGACCCAATTCACAGAGGTTTTAAGTTAACATCAAAATACCTAAATAAATTATTTTAAAAATGACATTAGATTAAATAATATCCTGAGGTTTTCACAAGGCTGGGATTTAGGTCAGTTGGTAGAGCACTGCTCTGCTGTCTCTGAGGTCCTGGGGTCGATTCCCAGCACCACAAAAATGGGAAAAGGATGTGGCAATCCACTCCCAAGGCAAACCTGAAACGATCAGCCATTGAAAACCCTATGAGTGTTGCTATGAGTCACATATGACTCAACAGCAACTAACAACAACAAGGTTTTCACCTTTTTAAATATTTTTTTTTTGACTTTGTAAGAATCCTGTGTTATTTGGATAAGGTCATCAACTGTAGTAGTTTTTAGTTGCTCTAAATAGACAACTCAAATTTAGGTCACTCACAGCATTAACCAGATATGTTGATATCAGGACATTACCCTGAAATTTCAACTTGAGGTACTTATAAGTTAGTAGGAGAGGCTCCAGCAGTAGGTCCACAGAGTCACACAATTAAGTAGTTTGCTAAAATAACATAGTGTGTTGGTTCACTCTCTGTTGCTGCAACAAAATATGTGAAGCTAGGTAATTTATAGAGAAGTTTATTTAGGTCATAGTATAGGAAGTCCAAGATCATAATGTATGTGAGAGTGTAAGCAGAGATGCCAAGCTTGCTTTATAAATAACCACTCTCATGCTCAAAAATTTTACCTACCTTCAAGGCTTAGTTTACTTCTTTGAGATCTAAGGGTCTCCTGAAGCCCTCACTACTTCTCATGTCAGAAATTAAATTTCAACATGAGTATTAATAAGGAAAAACATATTCAAACCATAGCACATATTTTAACTTCAATTGGCTAATACTAATGTCCAATTCTGTTTCCCTTTACTCATAACACCATCTTTTGGCTAGATGACCCAAGATGTGTGAGGCATATATCTTAGAGCAGGCCACAGGAAAGCTGAATTGTAGATATGCTACATTTACATTTGTTCATGTCTATTTACCAGGTTACCTACTAACTGTCTAGGTATAGTGTAAAAATCCAGAGGCTCATTGGGATGATTCAACACCCTTGTAGAAAGGGCTGAATTTCTTATCACAATGAATGTGTTGTATACCACTCAGCAACAGAACTATATAAGTAGAGGATGAGAAACAAAGTTTAAAGAGTATAAATCCATAAACTAGTTTGTAGAAAATGTCTCCAATCATCACGTTAGCTTGAGGTGGAGAAATCACTTAATATCGACTCCCAGTCAAAATGGACGTTCTCTCATATCATGAATAGTCTCAAGGATGCAGTTTTATAAAACACAACTGTACCCTACATTATTTTTATTTTACATGGGAATTTTTAAAAATAGAACTTATCAGAGTTTCTGTTAAGGTACACAAACTTCTAACTGTTCTACAAATGGTGATTATGTCTGTAGTGAAGTTTTGTGTTATACATTTCCAATACTTTTACTAGAAATAAATTCTAATCACTATTTGAAAGATTGAATTACCTTTTAATTATTTTTGTAGAAAAAAATTATAAAATTATTATCATGTGAAGATATGATCACAGATGATGTGACCAAAAATGGCAGAAAAATATTAAAGGGGTCTGTCAGAGTGTTTATTAAATAACATTTCCAAATTTTATAACATTTGTAGTATTTTTTCACTTTTTTAAGATTTGAATTTGCTGTGATTTTTTCTGATCCTAAATAAATATTCAGGTTCATACCTAACATTGATTTCTTCATGTTATAACCAGTTTCCAAAGGAGAGTTATCCAAATTGTATATGATTCAGGCCCTACAAAATTTGGTTCTATTCTTGTAAATGAATCCAGGACAACTATAGGTATGTATAGGCCCAGAGTGGGCTGTAAAAGTAAGGATGAGAGTAAGTGGTAGTGTGCTTCTTAGGAAGGGGAAAGCCACCGTTTGATTTTTTTCATTTTACTCACTGTTCCTCAGGAGATATAATGGAAAAAAATAGGTCCATGCACAAGTTTTAGGTAATGTGGGGTACAGTTATGTTTTATAAAAATGCATCCTTAAGTCTATTCATGAAAAGAAAGAACTTCCATTTTGACTGGGAGTCAATATTAAGTGAATCCTCCACTTCAAATTAATGTGATGATTGGAGACAATTTCTGCAGACTGGTTTATGGATTTATACTCTTCAAACCTTATTTCTCATCCTCTACTTAATTTTAGGTCTAGCATAACTTTTCCTTTGAATTATCACTGCCTTAAATATGCTTCTATTTGCCAACAAACATTTTCAATTTTTGATACTTTCATTAATTTTCCATTTCCTCCACTGAAGAAGGTTTGGGTTTCTTGCCCATCTTCTTTGATAGTCTTGATTCTTGTGCTCAGCACACCCTCACACTGGAAAGCCCTAGTCATGCTGCTCCACCTGGTGATGATGTTGTCCACCCATCCCAAAGCTTGGCCTCATGGATAGACCTGGTTTTCTAGCAGTAATCCCCTACAATTGTTAAGGTGCAGCACTTTCCTCTGTAAGATATGCTCGCTAGAGTTTGGGAAACTCTGTAAAACTCAGCTGGGAAATTAGTTCAAATGTTTCATCTGCTTTTGGTTTGTGGGTTCTGATCACATGGCTTCCAAATGTCACATTTGGAATGTGGAATTCAGTAATTTTCAAGCATTTCGATCAACTTATTGGTTTTATCCATTGTCTTCTGTGAATGAACAATACATGATTTCTAGCTCCTTTTCAAGCATTCCTCCATCTTCTCCTTATATATTATATAATCCTATTTAGCTGACATGTTCTTATCAACCGCTAAGAGCATTTAGGATATGTGTGTTTTGAGAAGAAAGGTGAATTCACTAGTTCACTTTATAAATATTTTAATAATGTTACTGAAGCCTGGGATGCCATCTTTGTTCAGCTATCTTTTTTGTTTTTCTGCTACAACTTAGCACCTACAGTGAATGACAATACATATTAATAAGCAGGCAACTTACTAAGACTCAGGTTAATGATGATAATTATTCCTACATGGTGTATGCTGACAGTGTGTGCAAAGATATTCATTCTTCAAAAAGCCCTAAGGCATTACAGATAATTCTGACATCTAGTATGTTATCTGAGAGGAAGGTTTAAAATGGTATGTGATACTTGACTTTTCTTTTCTTTCTGTCTTCTTTTTCTTTTATTTGTAAAGTGAACATTTTAATTACCTGAGGATTGCATCCATGGTTGGGATTCAGTGAGTGGGCACAGGGCCTATAACTTTTCAGGAGATTTCTGAGAGAGGGTTAGAATTTAGACATTAAAACTCACAGGCTTGCAAACATGGACACTAGAAATATAAAAGCATAGTCAAAAATTAAGAAAAGGTCAATGTTTTAGTTCAGTGTTTGAGATAAAGTGGGTTCATAATTTGAAGTGAATATTTATTTTTGATCAACCATAATAAAAGTATGAAACTGTGAAGTTCTGCTTTTGTTCTTTCCATGTCTACTTAATTCTCTACAAAATCAAACATGCTCATGCTGAATGACCTTATATTCTGTTTTCCACATTGCTTTCCAACCCTTTGTTAACATTTCAAGTATTAATAGCAAATGACTAATTAACAGTTCTGAGTTCGGTTTTTTTTAACTCTTCAGGTCAATTGCCTTTTCAGAAGTAGTAAAACCTTAAATCAGGCATCTCAAGTAAAACACCAGCCTGGGGCTACTAGGTAAAAGGAAGGACTGAAGCTGGCCAAAAGAGGATTCCCTTAAAACTGAAAGCACAGGCCTCTGCACGTGGAGCCATTACCATCTCCAGAACATTATTTCCACATAGACATTCTGGCCCAAATTTGGAAACCATCTACTTTTTCAAAAGAAATTTCAAATCTGGAATTTTGTGAATTCTTCCCATTTTGAAAGTTGAGTTAAGCTTTCCTCAGGTTAAGCACATCATTTCCAGGGCCAAATATATTCCAAGGGACACAAGTTTATGACTTCTACTTTGAATTGAATGAATGAAATAATACATGGAATGTATGTGCTTCTACCTCCCAAGTTCAAGAACTGTAAGGTCCATACTTTTCAAATATATTTCCAATTCTCTTTCCTTCTCCATGCTGTTTTTTGTACTCTTTGTACATATACTGCCATCTCTGCTTGGGGGTCTTACTCACCTTTGCTTGTCCTGGTTAACTGTGATCCACTTTGTAAAGCTTTCTAAACCCCTTCTCTCTTTCCAAAACATTTTTCTACTACCTCCCTTCTTTATGGGAGAACTCCATTCCCCATTAAATTACTAGGGTAACTGGCCTGTACTGTAATTAGTATTTATGACAATGTGTTCTAAATATCTGTGGTGTGTTGGTGTCCCCAGTTACAATGTGCAGTCCTTATGGGTAGAGCCCTCTTTTTCTTCCTTTAT
Source organism: Pedetes capensis (assembly GCA_007922755.1). Classification (NCBI taxonomy): domain Eukaryota; kingdom Metazoa; phylum Chordata; class Mammalia; order Rodentia; family Pedetidae; genus Pedetes; species Pedetes capensis. The sequence goes on along the minus strand of VMDO01003692.1, from coordinate 106,622 downwards.
CAGCAGCATATAATATCTGCTCCATAATAAACAATAGTGTTTGTTGAATGAATGGAACAGTTGATGAATATTAGAAAGCTACTCGAAGCAACTTAAGTATCCTTATAAATGTCTTTCATCCATAAGGACTGTAAATTTGGAAAAGTTTCAGTACATATTTATTAAATAGGAAACAAACACTACACAATAAGGCAGGTTATTTTTGAATAGTTAAGGAGTGGCACACATGACATTGCCAATATCCAAACTTCTTAGATAACTTCCTATTGGGATAAAATAGGGTTTTTAATACTCTCTGATCCTTAAATTTGGTTAAAAATGAATAAAATGATGAAATATGTAAATATATTTATTAAAGCAAAATTAATAAAATTATCAATTATACATTCTGTAATGAATATGTATATGACAGTGATGTATTTATTGCTTTTCATGATGACCTTTTATTATTTCCTTAACTGCTTCTAATGAAGGCAAATCTATAAGAGCTTTAATATCACCATTGAGCAGATACTATTGAGGCAAAGCCTTTTTTAATGTCTAGTGCTTTTAAAGTAACTTTTTCAGAAGCAAGTCAAAATGAATTTGAATAAAAAAGCCATCTGGCAGCACTCAATCCAATTGGTATTTATTATATATGCACAGAAAAATATTTCAAATACATTTGTCTATAATAAAGATGTTTCACCCATTCGTTATATAGGGAAAATCTTCTGTTCTGTCTTCAGTATGAGTTTCCTAGAGAAGTACCTAATTAGAGTTTGATTTAAATTCAGAAATTTGGATTTATTTGGAAATAATGATTAAGTTAACAATCTGATATGACACTTTCACCTATGTTCTCTGTCCTAGTGTTGACCAAGGAGAACACGTAAAGGCACTTCCTCTATAATAGATCCTGCAGCCATAGCCCTGTGGCATCCAATCCCTTCAGATCTTGGAAGCTAAGCAGGGTCGGGCCTGGTTAGTACCTGGATGGGAGACTGCCTGGGAACACCAGAAGCTGTAGACTTGGGAGAAGGACCTGGCAACCCCCTCCCAAAAATCAATCTGCCATTGAAAACCCTATGAACAGCAGAGAAGCACTGGCAATAGTGTTTCCCCTGTTGTACAGAGGGTTGCTATGAGTAGGATACCGACTCGACAGCACCTAACAACAACAACAACTATAATAGAACCCTTCCTTCCTTGTGATTAGCTCTTTGTTTTTGCAGGGAAAGCTAAGTAGAAGATTACCTAATTGTTCTGTAGATGAGTCCAGTTAGCTAAACAGTTGGGAGACAAAATGGAACAATGCTGGCAGGTTACTAGTACATTTTGGTAATAGTGAATGAGCTAATTAGTTATGTGAGAATTGGCAAACAAATTTAAGATCTAAGTTTGCATATAGCTGTGATCACTGCTATTCTTCTAAGAAGACAATAAGTTATTCATTATTAACTTAGTTTCTGTTTGCATGCTATATATATATAGCATACCATACTATTTTGGAGTTTGTACCATTTTACTCACATTGGACATTTCAACAGTGAGTAGTTGTGATCACACACATTATTTACTTTTGAGGCAAAGCATACAATTCAACTAAATTAAAAGGAATAGATTTTCAGTGTGTATTTGAATCTCTTCCTGGGGCTAAGCTAGACCTGCCTCTGGTCTCTCCAATTCCTTTGGTAAACCTTTATATATTAAGCTGTGGAAAATAAAACAACAAATGTTATTCAGCAGAAAGATAAAAGCCCAATCTATGTAAAGTGAGACAGAAGAAATGGAAACATAGCATGTTGATTTTACACGCTGAGCATCATAAAATGCAAGCGTGAATTTCCTCTCATAGTGAGTGTGGTCCAACATTAAACAAAGCATGGGGCATGATTATGAGAGATAAGATCAGTAGTTGGAGAGCATGCAGCAAACTGTTTTACCCACATTGAATATAATTTCACTCTTCTAATCTATTAGGCCCTCTTGGCGCACATCTTTGTAGACTTGCTAGGTTTCTCCAAAATGCATTAAAAAAAAAAAAAACCCTACAGGGTATAACTAAAATTACTGAATTTTTTTAATGTCTCACATGTTGACAGTCCTGATTTTTGTTATATAAGAAATAACTGCCGATAGTGCCATTTAAATCCCTACTCTTTAGACTTGTGAATGTTAATGGCTGGGCTGCCGAACTTCAGCTTTTCCTGTAATCGTTATTCCTGGTTTCCTGTGGTGGATATGTAATCGAACATAAGAAATTAGCTGCAGAGAGAATTAGAGGGTGTAAGCCTGAGTCATGTAAATGCCAAAAGCTTTTTGTGACATTTTTCAGACTTTAAAAATGGAAATATGTTATTTGCACAGTAGCTCCTGATGGAACATGACATACTGCAGCGGTGTGGTAAGTTTAAGATTGGGCTGAGGGCCATTAGGAGCCCTCTGGGTGAGAGCCTGGGCCTGAGCAGAGGAATGGGAGCGAGCTCCTTGTAGAATCATTGCTTTTGCTGATGAGCCAAAGAATCCTAGTTACATCAAGAACTGCTAATGAGAATTAAGAACTTGCTTGAACTTGTCATAACTATGGTTTAGGAATATAATTTTCAAACTTGATGTAACTTTGTTTTTATTCCAGATGACCTTACATCATCATCATTATATCTTTATATAAAAAAACTCATAGAGTTAAGTACACACTTTAACTCTTTTTTTCAACTAAGGCTGAGTCCTTTAAATCAGTTAAAAGAAGAAATCTTTCTAAATAGTTTCTGAACCTTTACTATGTCTCAGGGACATGGAGAGTGGATGTGAGAGTCCAATAGTAGAACTTTCTCTAGAGGATCACAGAGAAATCCCATCTATCATACTGTCCCCTACCTCCTGTTCCAAATCCTTTCCGTTTTAGAGGACACCCTCTTGGGGAGGCAGAAATTGTATCTGATTTCACCTGAGGTTTGCAGGGTGGATTTTTTTCAGGGGTTATTTCCACTTTAGGGGATAGTCTTGCCACTCACATTTTCTGTTAACACACAAGTTGGGGGGCATATCCTTTTCTGTTTTCTGTTTTGAGGGTAGTTTAATAATCTGATCCTAATTTTGATATTTTGCTGGACTATCATGAGAAACAAACTTGTTTAACTTTCCCTGGTTTCCATTCTATGAAAGTCAGTATTTACTTACTGAAAGATATGGATACTGGATTCTGGGAAAAGAGATGGATTTCATGAGATGTGATAAAAAATATTGTGTGTGTTTAAATAAAGAAGTTATTTCAGTAAAAGACACATCTTTAGTTGGGCTGCCATGACTGCCTCGTTGCTCTGTGTTGATTCAAAAGGTTTTCCTTCATGGTCACTTTGACTTTGGGGAAGAGCCAGAAGATGCACAGTGTTAGATACAGTGAATAAAGTAGATGAAGACACACCATAATGTTATTATTTGACAGAAATTGCTGTCCCAGAAGTGATGCATTACACAGAACATTGTCACAATGGACTATGAAACTGAAGACACTCACGCGAGGGAACTTCCAGAACTGCTTCAGAGGGTGATAAGAATGATGGATAAGTGTGTTTGAAACTAGGAGTATTTGGAGAGGGATTGATGGCTATGTGCTTTTCACTGTAATAAATTTTAAAAAATTAGATATTCACTGTACTGTTGGTCACACTTCATATTTGGAAGAAGAGATGAATGACCAAGAGAATTCCTCAAGGAAATTCATAAGTGTGGCCTGGAAATAGATGACTGATCAAACCTAACAAAACAGAGGGCAGGGGATTATTCTTCCTTTCAAGAATTCCTTCTGGAAACCTCTGTCTAGACTTCCCCTCTGTGTACCCCATCAATGCAATCCTGCTGTTTCCTTATATTCTCAATGATGCTTAATCATGCCACGGAGCATTCTCTGCTTAGCTAACGTCCTTAACAATGATCTCTTCATCATCTCCCTTCAACTCATAGCGAAGTCATGTTGGTTCAGTTGCAAATCTCTCCTCAGTTCTCTGTCCTGTCTCCACTGCCTCTTTTTGTTTCTCATCCTATTTTACTTAAACTTTAACAGGCAGTTTGAACTAATCTCTCTGCCTCTGATCTCACCCCACTTCTTCATCTTCATTGTTTACAGAACAACAAATAAATAGTATAATTGTGAAATATTAGTACATTCTTTTTTCTTTCTTTACTGGTATCTGGCACCTTGATAGCCCGTGTGAGTCTGAGAAAAAGTACTTAGCTGTCTTCAGGGAGCCATAAAAGCCTGTAGTCATGACCTTTCCCTTCTATGTTCAGTTGAGGATCTTTCTGTTGTCCACAGGAAAATGTCTCCCTCAACAAGCAACACTATCCACAATTTTCTCCTTCCTTACTCTCTGGCTGATTTGTCGTTTCTGTTGTGTTCCATCACCCAAAGGCCAAGCCAACAGTTTTAGGGCTTCGTGAATTATTGTTCGTTTTCTTAACATCATGTCTTTTCCACATTTCAGTTCTCTCTGCCTGAAATGTCTTCCCTTGTCTTACAAACATCTAGTCATTCTTTAAGACTCCCTCTAAATGTCACCTGTTTTATACTTTTCTGCTTCTTTTATGCTGAAGTACTTTTCCTCCCTGTAGGCCTTTATTTATACTTTGGTGTGTATTCACCTCCTTGTATATCTCACTTATAATATTACAAGCTCCTTTATATAGTGAATTTATTTGTCTGTGGATTTCTAGTTTTTTGCACTGTATACACAAATGAAATTGGTGTTGTTGTTAGGTGCCGTTGAGTAGATGTCCAACTTATAGTGACTGTATGTACAACAGACAAAATACTATTACTGTGCTTCTCTGTTATCCATAGGGCTTTCAATGGCTGATTTTTTTGGGGGAGAGGGGGAGTAGGTTGCCAGGTCCTTTTCCCAAACACAAATGAAATAAGCAAGACAAAAAAGACTATTGAAATGAATGAATAAATAAACGAATTCAAGACGTAGCACCTAACATTTTTGCATCACTTGTCAAAAGTAGTAGAATTACAATAAAGTAAGTATCCTATCTATTGCCTGTATAGAACATGATCCAGGGAACAAGCAAATTCATAGAATGAGCGCTTGCATTTTTCCTTGAATAGAATTTCTGCTCACTTTGAGGTTTACCCATCAATGCCATTTGAGGAAACATTGCTCTGCTAACAATGTGCCACTTTATTGAATTCTGTCAGAGAATTTCACTACAGGTTTAATTATTGCTCACCTTGGTGTCAGGCTGCTTTGCCTTTATTAACTAATCATCTATTGGCCCAGTGGGGGTTCCTGTAGCCTCCAGATTTCTTAGGATATGTCAAATCAGATTATCTGCCCTTATTTTACATAGATTAAATTTTAAGTTTTTTCTAAACTCAGTGAAAAACAATCTCCCACTGCTTAATATATGCAAACTATACCAAGTCATGCATTTACATAACCTGAGCTGAATTAGTCATTTGAGCTTTGTTTAATTAGCTGTGGAAAAGAAAGTTAGCTTAACCAGAGTAGTAAACAGATATAGTTGATGAGATTTTGATTCTATATTACAACACAGGAAATTTTTTTGTGATGTTATAATTATTTCTAAATACTTGTTATGGAGTAGAGACTCTAGACCAGGCTTTGTATGGAGTATTATTACCATTTCATAGTCCAGAATTTATTTTTGCTTCAACAGTCCTCAGACAGAAAGATTCTATTACTTGATTTGGCTTTCAAGTAACAGTTATTTGTAGACCATTTTTGTTGATTTCAAATTGGTATGCTGAGATCTAATTTTATAAAGCCCAGATTTCTAGAAGATTTTCATGTTGAAATCTTCTGAAACCTAAAGGTGAGGTATTCTGAAATACCATGAGGTGTCACATGGCATAAACTATGTCAAAAGTATCTTTTGATTTTTAATCAGCCCAAATACTAGAGTTCAGTGTTTTATGATCTTTTAGAGTACATTCGAGTCCCACTCAGTTTTTAATCCTATGAAGCTTAGTCATTTATGTGTTATAAATAGTAAAATGTATTACCATTTTAAAAATGTTGGAATAAAGTTTTCATATATAGGCTTAATATATGGTTAATAAAGTGCTAGATTTTTAAGTTAAATATACATGATTAGCAAAATTCTGTGCATAAATTAGATCAAGAAATATAGATGTTATATGACATATCTGCCCTAATGAAAAATTCATACAAATATAAGATAAATACATAAAACAAATTCATATCTCTTCAATCCCAAGATATTTCATTGCATTTAAAATAATCCACAATTTAATCCATAATCAATGGATAATAAGAAAGCATTCACTTCCCCTACAATTATAATAGTTGTATTATTTCTGATAGTTTCAGTATTATGAATTTTACTTTTAAAAATGTGATAGTAATTTTGATGTAATTTCCAATTTTATTGGGATTTTGTTTGGCTTTATTTTATGTTGTATCAGTCTGGATTTAAGAATAAGAGATGATTCGAAGGCTATGTTTTCTTTATAGTTTTACTGTTCGCTATTTAACAAGTTGTAGTCTATAACAGTGATGGGTTGAGTATGAAATGTCCTCCCCAGCCTCATGTACTGAGGGCTTGGTTGTGAGCTGATGGGTTATGGGAAGTGATTACATTCTGAGAACTCTGATCTAATCAGTAGATTAATCCCTTGGTGGATTCATAATATAAGGGAATTATTGGGAGGAGGTAGGACTCTGGGGGTGTGCCCTAGGGACTATTTCTTGTCCAGGGCACTTCCTGTAATCCTATCTCTCTGTTCCCTGTCCATGATGAACAGCTTTTCTCTGCCACATGTTTCTACTTCTATGATGTTTCACTCAAGTGCATGGGGCCAAGTGAGCATGGACCAAGCCCTCTGAAACCGTGAGCCAAAATAAATTCTTCTTCCCTTGAGATATTTTGGTCACAGAGGTGATAAAGCTGACTAAATAATAATGAAAAAGCTTTTCAGCTGTTTCAATGATGTGAAAATTCTGCTTTTCAGCTCTCTCTGTCTACAGTGGTACCTTGGCATTCAAACTGCTCTGTGCTTGAACATTTCAGTCCTCAACTAACATTTTCCAGAGAATTCTGGCTTAGTGCTTGACCACTTGCTCAGTACTTGATCACTGTGCTAAAACCTGTAGGAGGTGCTACACTTACTTGTGAGGCTTCCAGGTAAAACCCAGGGGAAAGTGTCACTTTGCACATTGATTTCAAGCAGTAAAGACCTGTCATGATGCTCTATTCACCATGTTGTATTGCTTTTTATATATATGAAATTTGATCAAAACGTATAGTGAATGTATAAATTAAAAAAAATCACAGTAAAAGATACATTGCTACTAATTCCCCTCAAAATAATCTCCTTGGCTTCAAACACACTTACCCTCATCATTCTTGCCACTTCGTGAAGCAGTTCTGGAAGTCCTCTTTCCTAAGTGTCATTAGTTTCAACCTCCATCATGATAATGCTTTGTATCACAAAGCACTTCTGGTACAGCAGTTTCTGTCAAATAAAAAGAGTACTGTGTGTCCTTATCCGCCTTACAACCAGCTCTGGCACCATGCAACCTCTGACTCTTCCCCAAGCTCAAGATCACCATGAAAGTAAATGTTTTGAATCAGTTCAGGACATGGAGGGAGCCATGACAGTGTAACTAAAGTCTCTCATGAAAGAGGACTCCCAGAACTGCTTCAGAGAGTGGCAAGAGCGATGGGATAAATGTATTCAAAGCCAAGAGGAGAATTTTGATGGAGACTAATAGCATTTTTTTTACTGTAATACATTTTTAAAATTTAAATATTCACCTTATTTTTTTGATAACACAGCATATGTATTTACACTATACAGTCCTTGTGGAATCCAAACAATTTTCTAGCACTAGAAGTGAAGGAAAGAGGAGGATAGTAAGAAAAGTAAATAAATTATTAAAAGAAAGAGCCTATTCCTAGGTATCTGAGTGGTATACATGTGTCTGGATTAACCATTCAGTACATTGGTGGAACCAACAAGTACATTTATGTTATTTCTTATGGGAAGAAAGTGCTCAAGTGCTCATCATTGAAACTGGTCAGCACTTGACTAGCCTTTCAGAATGGATTATAGTTAAGTGCCAAGGTACCATTGTACACGTATTTGTTTTTCTTTAGTTGTATGTATGTACGTGTGTCTTAAATTTTTTTTAATGGAAATTTGATTTCCACCTCTCTTTTCTTTATACTCTTGAATTTTTATACTCTTGAAAAATAAATTATAATAAATGTACACAATTATGTACATACAAGGAAGTGATCATAGAACACTTCCATCACTCTAAAAAAATTTCTCCTGCTCCTTGGCTCTTCATCTCTATACTGCTTCTGACTTCAGGCAATCAAAGATATGATTTGTATCTCTACTAATTAATTTTGCCTTTTTTGAAACCCAGATAAATGGAAATGGAAAGTGTATACTTGTCTGTGTCTGTTTTTGTTTTTTTTTTCCTCAACATGATCCACCCATGTTTGGTGTATCAGCAGTTTGTTTCTTTTTATTGCTGAGTTGTGTTCCATTGTGACAACATACCATAATTTATTTACCTATTCATCTGCTCATGGACATTTGAACTATTTCCACTTTGGGCCTATTTTGACTAAAGCTGCTCTAAGTATTCACGTACATGTTTGTTTGTTTGTTTGTGTGTGTGTGTGTGTGTGTGTGTGTGTGTGTGGTGTGTGTGTACTGTTTTCATTTTACTTACATATCTAGGAATGGAATTGATGAATTATATATGGTTAACTTGAATTGAAAAATGACAAATTGCTCTACCAATTAGGCATACCCTATCACATCTATGCAGCGATGCCTTAAATTTCCACTCACTGTCCATCCTCATCCATCCTTATTTTTGTTTGTTTGTTGAATGCTCGACATTTTTGTTGGTCTAAATTGGTATTACTTTGTGATTTTAATTTTGGTTTCTCTGGTGATTATGAATTTAGCATCTTTTCACTTGCTTGATATTACTAAGTAAGTCTCATTTTGCAATGCGTCTCTTTTACCTTTTAAACTGTGCTTTTATTTCTTGATAAATTCTAGGAGTTCATTTCATATTTGCAATATTAATCCTTTATCAGACACCTGTATTACTAATATTTTCTCCTAGTCTGTGTCTTGAATTTTCATTGTTTCAAAGTTTTTTTGAAGGATGGAAGGTTTAATGTTGATGAAGTGTAGTTTACCAATATTTTGTTTTATAGCTTGTGTGTTCATCTTCTATTATACTTTGACTAACACAAAGCATGAAAGTTTTCTTTTCAGTTTCTTCTAGAAATTTTATAATTTTGTCTTTTGTATTTAGCTTTATGATGCAGTTTGAATTTTTTGTGGTGTAGATTCAGTATTCATTTCAATTTTCAATAGCTTGTTGTTAATGTGTAGAAAGACATTTGATTTTTCTATACTTTGTTTCTTGTAAACTTAAAAAATTTATTTGCTAAATCTGATAATATTTTTTGTTTTAAATTTTTGAAAGATATTCTATGAGCATGATTATGTCATTTTAGAGTTTTTAATTCTTTGTTTCCAATAGTTAGGTCTTTGTTTATTTTTCTTGCCTTATTGTCCTGGCCAGAACCTCCATACAGTTTTGAATAAAACTGGCAAGAGAGTTCTTGCCCATTTACAATCATTACAGAAAAATATTTTATATAACATCATTTAGTATGAATTTAACTATATACATATGATTTAGATGAATTTATCAAATACAGAAATTTCTGACTATTGCTAATTTACTACAAATTTTTATTATGAATAGATAGTGAAATTTTCAAATACTTTTTTCTGCATCTATTGAGATGGTTATATGACTTTTTATTGTTTATGTGGTAAATTATAATAAATAATTTTCAAATACCAAAGAGCATTTTTTAATTCTTGGGTAAAATTCACTTCATTATGATACATTACTTTGTTTGTATTTTAAAATTCTATTTTCTATAATTTTGTTAATTGTTGAATATATTTTTATGAAAGATACTTTCCTGAAACTTTATGTTTCCCTCTTTTGCCTGCCCTTTCTGATTTTAGCTTAGCATTCTATTTGATTTTGTTTGATCTTCTCTTTGCATATTAATTATACTTCACTTAAAAATGTAGTTGTTTTAGATTTGCAAAATATATATACATATTAACTATCAAATCCCACCCATCATGATACTGCACAAGTAGTACAGTTACCTTTTAATAGAGTATCTTGAGACAAGAAAATATGAAACTTCACTTACCTTATATAAGGCTACAGAGACAGAGTTCCAGTATCCTCTATTGTGTTACTGTTCTATGCCTTCTCTCCTCAAAAGTGGTAACTGACATTAATGTCTATTGTCTCATTTTTATGGCTATAGCACCTAAACACAAATGCAGCAGTGAGGAGATAAACTGCAAATCTGACAGATTATAAAATATTTATAATTAATTTTTCCCTCATATTAAAAATTATGGGTAAAAATTTCAGGATACAACATAGCATTATGTATTTCAGCATATAATAGGAGACATGAAGACCACCTAAAGTTGCTATATGATATTAACAATCACTAGATTTTAAAGCTTATCACATTACACAATGCAAATAATGGTTGAAAACATGTAGATGAATTAATATAATACAAGAATTTAAAATTTTGGTTTTCTTTCTTTTTGTGAATTTCTAACTTTTAGATTTAACATTACCTAACCAGGGATTTTCAACATTAAGGATTTTCAACATTAAATATTACATAGAAGTGTGTAATTAACAAATAGAGAAAGACATGTGTTAAACACAGAATTTTATGTGGCAAGGAATTTGGCATGGTTCATATTACAGTGTCTATTTTTGGACAGAACAAAGCTCATATTCTTCATTTGATCCTGAACACAGAAGCAGCTGGGCCCCCTCTACTTTTGGTCATCCTACACACCAAACAGTCCTGTTTTTCAGCTGTACCTCCTAGCATTTCCATTTTAAAAATACTCACTTTACATCTTCAAAATATTGCTTCACTTTTTCTTTCTGTTAATTGTTTTTTATATGTATTGAGGAATGCAGGTTCTCTTTATTTGCTTAGTACTGTACATCAAAAAATTTTGCCTTTAGATTAAATTTTTTCTTGGCATCTAACTTTAAAAGTGTATCTATTTCTGTGCTTGTGAAGTTATCTACAGAACCAATTTCTCCCTAAACATGAAAGTTATGTTTCAAAAAATCTCCATCCCTGGAGACCCGGTGGAAATTCTCTGGGCCTTATATAATAATAAAATTTGATGATTCTGTGTTCTTAGTAACACCAGGAAAGCTCATATTAATAGTTTTCACTTCCACCAAAGTAAAGCAGTAAGGACATCATGTTTTATTATTTTTTGTTAGTAATAGAGTATCTTGTACTGTAAATATCTATACGTTATTTGTTATTCTAAAACAATGGATATTTATCCACTTTCACCAGATTGTTTATAATTATGTATTCCTTTGTTTCAGTTCACAGGCATAATAAGCAATATTAATTTTTATGTTTGGTAATTTGTGGAATTGGCTGGTGCCTGCCTCTATGGCTTACTACCCAGGCTGTTTTAGTCGCTGTTCAAGTTAAAGATGGCCACAGGAGCTGGAATGACTATTACCAAGGAAAGGAAAGGCTTTTCCATGAATTCAGCATGATCTTCCACTCATTTGTATATCTCACTTCTCTTCTCTACCACGAGTCCCCTCCCTGTCAAATTCTCTCCAGGAAAAATGACTCATGATTCATATATACTTGATTTTCTGTAAGAAGAATTTGAATTTGAGAATGATTTGCTATATCTGTTTGCTCTTATTCTTAAAACATTTAATTTTAGACTAACTTCAAGTTTATTGTTACATTGACCATCTGATATGATTGATGATCAATGAGACCTTCTTTATCAGTAACCAGTCTTAATTTTTTAGGGAAACATTGTCAGATATAGTGCCAGAAAATGAGACCCCAGGTTGGAAGGCACTCAAAAGACTACTGGGTAAGAGTTGCCTCCTCAAAGTAGAGTTTATCTTAATGATGGAAATGGAGTAAAACCCCAGCAACCTCCATTTGCTGATGTGGCATAACTCAAAATGAAGAGAAATGACTGTAAATATCCATGAATAATTGGAATGTAGAAGGTACATAGTATGAACCTAGGAAAATTAGAAATCATTAAAAGAGAAATGGAACATATAAACTTTGACATTCTAGGCGTCAGTGAGCTAAAATGGACTGACATGGCCCATTTTAAGTCAGATAATCATATGGTTTACTATGAGGGGAATGATAAACTAAAGAGAAATGGGGTTGCATTCATGATCAAAAAAGATATCTTAAGATCTGTCTGGAAGTACAATGCTGTCAGTAATAGAATAATATCCATACACCTACAGGGAAGGTCAGTTAATATGAGTATTATTCAGATTTATGCACTTACCACTAAGGCCACAAATGAAGATAGGAAAGATTTCTTCCAGTTTCTGCAATCTGAAATAGATTGAATGTGCAATCAACATATTCTGATAATTACTGGTGACTGGAATGCAAAAGTTGGAAACAAAGAAGGCTTTTAATAGAAAAATATCGCCTTGGTCACAGAAATGATGCTGGAGATTGAATGGCAGAGTTTTGTTAGACCAATGAGTTTTTCATAGCAAATACATTTTTTTTCACCAACATAAATGGTGACTATACACATGGAATTCACCGGATGGAATATTCAAGAACCAAATTGACTATACTTAGGGAAAGAGACAGTGGAAAAGATCAATATCAAATGTCAGAAGAAGACGAGGTGCTGACTGTGGATCAGACTATCAACTGCTCATATTCAAGTTCAAACTGAAACTGAAGAAAGTTAGAACAAGTGTATGAGACCTTGAGTTCAGAGACCACCTCAAAAAGAGGTTTAATGCATTAGACATGAATGATAAAACCAGACTAGTTGTGGCATGACATCAAAGATATCATTCATGAGGAAAGCAAAAGGTTATCAAAAAGACAAGAAAAAAGAAAAGCCAAATTACATGTCAAAAGAGACTCTGAAATTTACCCTTGAATGTCAAATAACTAAAAGTAAAAGGAAGACATGATGAAGTTAAGGAACTAAACAGAAGTTTTCAAAAGGCAACTCAAGAAGACAAAATCAAATATTTTAATGACATGTGCAAAGAGCTGGAGATAGAAAAGCAAAATGGAAGAACATGCTCTGTGTATCTCAAGCTTAAGGAATTAAAGAAAAAATTCAAATCCCAAGTGGGAACAGTGAAAGATTCTATAGTGGAAATATTAAATGATGGAGTAAACATCAAAATAAGGTGGAAGGAATACAGAGTCATTAAGCAAAAATAATTTGTGGATGACCTACCATTTCAAGAGGTTGCATATAATCAGGAATCAATGGTATTGAAGGATGAAGTTGTAGCTGCCTTGAAGGAAGTGGTAAAACACACATTTCTCAAGGAATTGATGGAATACCAATTAAGATGTTTCAACAAACAGATGTACCACTGGAGGTGCTAACTTGTTTATGCCAAAGGATTTGGAAACCAGCCATCTGGCCAACTGACCAGAAGAGATCCATATTTGTGCCTATTCCCAAGAAAGGGGATCCAACTGAATGTGGAAACTATTGAATGGTATTAACATCACATAAAAGAAAAATTTTACTAAAGATCATTCAAAAATGACTGCAGCAGCATATAGACAAAGAACTGCCAGAAAATCAAGGATTCATAAGAGGGTAGGGAACCAGCTACATTATTGCTGATGTCAGATGGATATTAGCCCAAAACAGAGAATATCAGAAAGATGTCTATCTATGTTTTATAGACAATGCAAAGGCATTTGACTGTGTGGATCATAGCAAAGTATGGATAAAATTGCAAAGAATGAGAATACTGGAGCACCTAGTTGTACTCATGAAGAATCTGTACATGGATCAGGAGGCAGTCATTTGAATAGAACAAGGAAATGCTGCCTGGTTTAAAGTGGAGAAAGGTGTGCATCAGGGCTGTATCATTTCACCTATCTCTTCAATTTCTATGCTGAGCAAATAATCCAAGAAGCTAGACTTTATAAAGAAGAACATGGCATCAGAAACGGAGAAAGACTCATTAACAACCGTGTTATGCAAATAACACAACTCTGCTTGCTGAAAGTGAACAAGATTTGAAACATTTACTGATGAAGATTAAAGAATATAGCCTTCAGTATGGATTGTGACTCAACATCAATAACACAAAAATCCTTACAATTCGGTAAGTATGTAACTTCATGATAAATGGAGAAAAGATTGAGACTGTGTATGATTTTACCTTACTTGGTTCTACAATCAACACCCATGGAAGCAGCAGTCAAGAAATTAAAAAATGCATTGCTTTGGGAAAAGCTGAGGCAAAAGATCTCTTTAAAGTATTGAAAAGTAAAAATGTTACATTGAAGATGGAGGTACACCTGACTCATGTCACAGTATTTTCAGTTGCATCATATGGTTTTGAAAGTTGTACATTGAACAAGGAAGACAGGAGAGGAATTGATGCTTTTGAATTATGGTGCTGGAGATGAATATTGAATATGCTATGGAGTGCCAAAAGAGCCAACAGATCTGTCTTAGAAGAAGTGCAACCAGAGTGCTCCATCAAAGCAAGGATGGCTAGACTGTGTCTTACATATTTTGGACATGTAGTCAGGAGAGACCATTCCCAGGAGAAAGACATCATGTTTATGAGAGTGGCAGGTCAATGAAAAAGAGGAAAAGCCTCATCTAAATGGACTGACACAGTGTTGGCTACAATGGGCTTAAACATAAATAAGATCATGTGCCTAGCACAGAATGGAGGAATATTTTGTTCTGCTGTACATAAGGTAGGTATGAGTTGGACTTGACTCAATGGCACCTAACAACAAGAAGTCTTTATTTTTTAGTAACTTATTCACACTAGTTATATTTCTAATTCAATATTTGGATCCCTTCTAGATCTATTATATAATTATTTATATATTCCCTAGTTCACACACAAGTCTTGGCTTTTCTAGAGACTTTCCTTGTGTAGTGTTCATTTATTCTTGAGATTTAGAAAATAGACAATAAATTGAATAAAAATTCATACAGTCGTCTTCCAATAGTAGATTAGAGGCAGCCTCCATGTGATGCAGTAAAAATGAAAGTGTCTGAATAGGAGATTGTACTCTATTCCAAAAACAGAAAGACTGGAAAAGCACAGAAACCACAAAGGAGATTATAGGATGAGCCCAGACTTCAGAACAGAGCTGAGCAGTGAGAGGAAATGAGGAGGCCACAACTCCAGCTGCAGATCCTTGTGAGGAAAAGGAACCAGAACCTTCATTCTAAAAAGTAAACTAGACACCCCTCGCGGGCAGACTGACAGTCCCACAGGACAAGCCCACAGTGCTTGAAGCCCTTGGATCCATTTGAGGAATTTTGTAAGACCATAGCTTTTCCTGACTGTGCAGTCAGCATTGGAGAAGAGATTCATTTTACCATGTTTCATATCTTGGAGGATCTTGGTCAGGTGTCATCTTGAGCAGAAACATATCATGTAAGAGTAAGCAATTCCAGATGCCTGAAAACAAAGAATAAACAGATAATGAAGCATGGGGGTGACCTGCCATAACTCCATGATGAGACACAGCTGTGTCAGGCAGTTACAGTGAGGAAGACATTGGGTTGCTTCACACTGTCTGCAAGAAACACATCTTACTGGCAAGGCCTCTCACAGACTGAAAAAAGGATGGGAACTGTATAGGAAGCAGGCAGAAGCAAAAAAAAAATAATAATAAAAATAAATAAATAAAAGAAAGAAAGAAAGAAAGAAAGGAGTAGACATCCTAATATCAGACAAAAAAGTAGACTTCAAGTTAAAGTTAGAAAATTAGTGAGAAGAGACAAAGAGTGTCAAGGTTACTACATATTAATAAAAGGAACACTCAATCTAGGAGATACAATATTTGTAAATATATATACACCAAACAACAGTGCATCCAACTTCATGCTAAAACAACACTACTGGACATAAATGGACAGACACATCCAGATATAATAATAATATGTTAGTTCAGTATTCCACTCATCAGTAAATAGAACATCCAGATAAAAAAAATCAACAATGAAACTTCAGAGATAAAAAGCACAATAGATCAAATGGACTTAATAGACTACTGCAGAATATTTTGTCCAAATTCTACAGAATACACATTCTTCTTGACAGCCCATGGAACTTTCTGTAAAATAGATCACATTTTATTCCAAGTCTTAACAAATAGAGAAAAATCAAAATAATTTCATGTATCTTACTAGACCATAATAGAATAAAACTAGAAATGAAAAGTGGAAATTATAGAAACTGTATAAATACATGAATATTGAATGATACACTCTTAAATGATCAATGTGTTCTTGAAGAAATCAGGAGGAAATAAAAAATTCTTAGAGTCAAAGGAAAACTGAAAATACAATGTACCAAAACCTTTGGAATACAGTAAAGGCAGTTATAAGAGAGAAGCTTATATCTATGGCTGCCTATATTAAAAAATCAGAGAGGACTCAAATAGCCTAATGATGTATATCAAACTCTTAGATAAACAAGAATAAGCAAAACCTCAATTCAGTAGATGGAGAGAAGTAACAAAGATTACAGCAGAAGTTAATGAAGTGGAAACTAACAGAATAATAAAAAAATTGATGAAAGAAAGAGCTTGTTCTTTGAAAAGATGAACAAGATTGACCAACTTTTAGCCAAACTAACCAAAAGTAAGAGATAGAAGACTCAAGTTAAAAAAGTTAGATGTGAAAATGGGAACATTGCAACAGATACCAATGAAATTCAGAGAATCATTAGGGAATAATTAAAAAAACTTATAGTTCAAAAAATTGGAAAATGTAGACGAGATGGATAAATTCTTAAGACACATATAACCCACCAAAATTAAACCAAGAGGATATATAAATAGCTTAAACATACAAATAACGAGCAGCAAGATTGGAGCAGTAATAATCTTCCAATAAATAAAAACCCAAGACCAGCACTGCCTAAGTCTATAGATCTTTGAAGAACAATTAAAACAATGCTTCTCAAACTATTACAAAGTATAGAACTCATTCTATGAATCCAGTATTACCCTGCTACCAAAATCAGATAAGGACACAACAACAATTACAACAACAACAACAACAACAACAACAACAACAACAAAAGGAAAATCACAGATCATTTTTCTTGATGAACAATGCAAAAACCCTTAATACAATATATGCAAATCAACTTCAACAACACATTCAAAAGATCATCTACTATGATCAAGTTGTTTTCATTCCAGTAATGCAAGGGTTACACAATGTAATAAATGTAATGCAGAGCATAAATAGACTAAGGGGAAGAAATCACACTATCTTCACATTAGATGCAGAAAAGTGCTTTCGTAAAGTTTAACTTATTTTCATGATAAAAGCCTTGGAGAAACTAGAAATTTGAGGAACATGCCTCAACATCATAAAGGCAATATATGAAAAATCTATAGCCAACATAATATGAAATGGGGAAAAACTGAATACATTTCCTCTAAAATCAGGAATGAGGCAAAAAGATCCACTCTTCCCACTGCTATCCAATATAGTAATTGAACTTGTAGGCACAGAAATAAGGAAGAGAAAGAAATAAAAAGGATATCAATAGGAAAAGAAGAAGTCAAAGTATCCCTATTTAGATGATGTGATCCTATACTTAAAAGACCCTAAAGACCACCAGAAAACTCTTAAAGCTTAAAAATACTTTAAGCAAAAAAGCAGTACAAAATCAACATACAAAACTTTGTGGCTTTTCTATATACCATAAATGACCAGGCCAAGAAAGAAATCAGGAAAACAATTTCATTCACAATAGCTTTAAAAAGAATGAAATGCTTAGGAATAAGCCTACTCATGGAGGTGAAAGGCCTCTATAGTGAAAATTTTAAAACACTAAAGAGAAATTGAAGAAGACATCAGAAAGTGAAAAGATGCTTCCATGCTCATGGATCAGAAGAATTAATATTGTGAAGATGGTTATATTACCAAAAGCAATATACACACTTTTTGTAATCTACATCAAAATCCAATGACACTCTTCACAGAAACAGAAAAACAATCCTAAAATTCATATGGAAAAACAAAAGCTCCTGAATCATTAAAGTGTTGCTGAGCAGATAGTATAATGCAAGGGGCATCATAATACTTGATTTCAAATTATAGTATTGAGACATAGTAATACTAACTACACGATAGTTAATACAATAATAATCGTAAAAAAACAGACATTTAGAACAATGGAACAGAATATAGGATCCATAAATAAGCCCATGCATCTGAAGCCATCTGATGTTTAACAATATTGCCAAAAATATAAGTTGGAGAAAAGACCTCTTCAATAAATGATACTGGAAGAATAGGATATCCTTATGTAGAAGACAGAAACTAGATCTCTCCCTCTCTCTTTCTCTCTCTCTCCCTATAAAAATTTTGTTCTTAATATTTTGTTAAAACTATTTTAATGTAGAAAAACTTTTTGACTTGTCTCTAATGTCTGGAAGTTCTCCTGGTCCTATATCTTTTAATAATTTCTATTTCAATTTCTATTTCTCCCTATAAAAATATCAGTTTAAAATGGATCAAAGACTTTAATGTAAGACCTGAAACTTTGAAACTTTTAGGGAAAACTCTTGAAGACATATGTATGAGCAAGGACTTTCTGAATAGGCTCCCAATAGCACAGGAAACAAAAGTAAGAATTGACAAATGGGTTTGCATGAAATTAAAAGCTTTTGCACAGCAAAGTACACAATTATCAGAGTAAAGAGACAGCCTACAGAATGGGAGAAAATCTTTGCCATCTATACATAGGAAAGAAGATTAATATCTAAAATACATAAAGAGCACATTATATTAAACACCAAAAAAGCAAAGTATCTAATAAACAAATGAGCAAATGAACTGAACAGAGAACTCTCAAAAGAAGAAATACAAATCATCAAAAATCATGTAAAAATATTTAATATCCTTATCCATCAGGGAAATGCAAAACTATGCCAGTCAGAATGGCTACCACCAACAAAACAAACAGCAACAAATGCTAACAAGGATGCAGGGATACAAGGAACCCTTAAACACTTTAGTTGGGAATGCAGATTGGTACAGCCACAATGGGAATCAGTATGGAGGTCCCTCAAAACACAGAAAATAGAACTACTATATGACCTAGTTCTGCCCCTCCTGGATATATGCCTGAAGGAATATGTCAACATACCATAGAGATAACTGCTCATCCGTGTTTACTGCAGCACTATTCACAAAAGCCAACATATGGAACCAACCTAATTGTCCACCAACACACACACACATTATATATTATCCACATAATAATTTTATTATATCTGTGTATATAATGTATATAATATACACACATATGTAACGTTTTCAGTACTAGGGGTGTAAAACCCAGTGCTTTGTGCATGCTAGGCAAGTGCTGTACCACTGAGCTGTATGTACCATCAGCCAATTTTTAAATTTTTTATTTTGACACAGGAGCTCTTTAAATTGTGCAAGCTGCCTTTGGCCTTAAACTCAAAACCCTCCTGCCTTAACCTCTGGAGTCACTGAAATTACACATGTGTGCTACAGCACCTGGCAAGATTAAATATTAAATATTAAAATATTTATCTTCAACTGCACAGTTACATACTTCACAGTCTATCTACCTTGTATGTGTAACTTTGTATATCTAACTTCACATATTCAAATTTTACACACCACAAACTCCCTTTAGAATCCCTCTTCCTTAAATCTGCACTTTCCAGCATCTTCTCTACTTTTTGTCCTCACATATTAACATTATCAGTGACTGCTCTCTTTCTCTAATATCCTGAGTTCAACCTGGCTGCAAATGCTCTCAATTCCACCTCAAATATGTCTGTAATCTGGCCTCCCACTGTCACCATCATGATCCAAAGTACACTGGTTCTTGCTTAGAATACTTAAATGATCTCCTAAATATTCTCCTTGAGTCTATGTTTCCACTCTTTAACAGCCTAAGTAATCCTGCTAATACATGCATCACATCATATCCCTCATCTATAAAAA
Source organism: Pedetes capensis (assembly GCA_007922755.1). Classification (NCBI taxonomy): domain Eukaryota; kingdom Metazoa; phylum Chordata; class Mammalia; order Rodentia; family Pedetidae; genus Pedetes; species Pedetes capensis. The sequence continues at coordinate 86,488 of VMDO01003692.1, read as the reverse complement.
CCCTTCTGTAGCTTCTCAGATCACTTATAACAAAAACCACTTTTTGTTTGATTTGTATAGCCCACATGCTTTGGCCTCCTTGGCCTCTTCCCCTTCTTTGACTTCATTTCTCACTTTTCTTCTCCTGGTCCACTTGATACCAGGCCTTATTGACTGTCTTATCCCTTGATCTCCCCAGGCATATTCCAGGTTGATCTTTTTGCCTGGAATAAGTTCTCCCTCATATTCACTGATTTCTTTTGCTCAGTTGTCTTAGATCTTGACATAGAGGCCATCATTTCTGTGAGATCTACCCTGATCACCATTTGACACTGCAATCCTACACTGTGATATTTCCTATCGTCATTATTTTTTCATTTCTTCCTCCTTAGTACTTTGATGTTATTGTTGTTAGTTGCCATCAAGTCAGGTCTGACTCACAGCAACTCTATATACAACAGAATGAAATACTCCCTGACACTGTACCATGCCTGAAACTATGTCAGTGCTTCTCTGCTATTTGTAGGGTTTTCAATAGTGAATTGTTTGGGGATTGTTTTGGGGGTGGGCTACCAGATCTGTCTCCCAAGCCTGTGGCACCTCATATTCCCAGGAGGTCTCCAATCTAAGGACTAACCAGGCCTACCCTGCTTAGCTTCCAAGATCTGACAAGATTGGACCCCTGGGTGGTATAGTGGTAGACTTCATTAATACTTATTACTATTTAACATAAATCTTAACTTACTTATCATGATTATTTTCTGTCTTGTTATATACTTTTAATCATATCTTAAGCTTCATGAGGCAAAGGTTTATTTTTCTGCTTTATTTAATCTTATATCGCAGAAAATTGCCTTGCAAAAAAGATGCTTAAAACATATTTTGTTGAATGAAGTTATTTATGGCAATGGGCTCAGAAATTTACCTTCATAATCTTCATTAATCTTCATAATTATATTAAAATTTGATTACTAATCTTATTTTACATATTAGAGAATCTGGATTTTAAAAGATAACTCACCCAAGATCATACAGCTTATAAATGGTATGACTGATACCAAATTGTTAAATTCCACATTAGGACTTACAAGACCTCCATGCTACTTAAACTTTGTGGGAATCTTAGTTCCAGTAATTATAAAACTAGAGCAAAGTTAGGCTAGGACTGCTTGAAACTTTCTCATAATGCACTTGTACTAAAGAATATAAATAGCAACAACTATGAAGGTTCTGAAATTTTCCCTACTTTCATGCTTACAAGTTAGTCTGCCAGAATTTCATAGTTAGTTGTGGAAGACATGGTGTTTCTGGGTCAGGAGTTACAATAAATAATGTCTTTTAGGCCAAGATGTGGAGAAAATTTTCCTCATGCATTAAGATATTTTAATAGTGTATTATGTTTCTGCTTTTTCTAATGAAATGAAACATGGAAATCTAATGTCAATTTCTTATCTAAACTGGTCAGAAAAAGAATTAGTATGCCATTTAATACTTTTTATAGATTTATAAATCTGCAGCCATAGCACCCTGGCATCTGATCCCAACTGATCTCGAAGCTAAGTAGGGTCATTCTGATTAGTCTATGGATGGGAGACCACCTTGGGAATACGAGGTGCTGCAGGCTAGGGAGATGGACCTGGCAATCCACTCCCCAAAATCAATATGCCATTGAAAACTCTATATACAGCTGACAAGCACTGACAATAGTGCTGGGTATGGCACAGTGTCAGGGAGTGTTTCATTCTGTTGTACACAAGGTCACTATGAGTTGGATGCGACCACTCCACGGCACCTAAAGACAGCAACAAGATAAATTTACAAACTTATTTGGATTCTTTGTCTTCAGCTGAGTCCTTGGGCAAAATGACCCAACAGAACTTCAGAATAACTGAAGGTGATAGGAAAATCAACATGTCAGAGCTAATAGTTTCAAACATTGAACTATATTCTCTTATTTAATAATTTATATGTATGCTATGGAGTATGTTAACAACTCTTCCACCTTATTTCTTAACATAGTTTAATCTCGAAAGAATTTAAGAAGATGAGAAAACACTTCCAATTGAGTGAAGTACTAACTAACTTTGGAAAAGGCATTTTTCTAGTTTACAGTAATGTGGAATCTGCATTTCTTAGAAAGATTCAAAGTTGATGTGTACTGTGGTTTTCTAATTTTAGTGTCATTGTTTAAATAAGTTTTGTTTCTACAAATAAATTTTTATTATTTCTTAAGTGCAATCTTAGATTTGTACAAGAGGCCAGGATATGTTGTTTAATAATGAAAGAGTTTAAGGTAATGTCCTTGTGTATATAGAGTGAGTAGAGCAGAACAGATCTTTACAATAGGCTTTGGGCAGGATCATGGCAGGGAAAGAGAATGAGTAATGAGAGAAGAGCATATCATTCAATGACTTTTTGCTAGTGAAACTGACATAGCCCTAAGCAGATTTGCTCTTCACTGATTTAACAAAACATTTTATCCAAAGTATAATTGCAAAGCCACACTTAAGCTGTATGTATTGAATTTAACTTTTTCATGCAAAAATTGATCTAGAATTTTTGACAAGTATCAATACCAAGGGTTCATTACATGGATTTTGATCATAGTGATGTCAATCAACGTGTGATGTCTTAGTACAGACTGTTATAATAAAATATCATGGACCAGGTGGCTTATAAAAAATATAAGTTTATTTCTCACAGTTTTGGAGACTGAAAATCTGAGATCAAGGTGACAGTATTGCCTGGTTCTGGTTGAGAGCCCTCTTTGGGTTGCAGACAGCTGATTTCTCTCTCTTTTCTTTCACATGGTGGAAAGAAGGCCAAAAAACTCTCTGGGGCCTCATTTATGAAGACTCAACTTTTATGACTTAATTACCCCTCAGAGGCCCTACTTCCTAAAACTATTACTACCATATTGGGAGTTAAGATTTTATCATAGAATGTTGGAGTAACACAAACATTCAGCTGATCACACAGGAGCTGTGATAAGGTTTGTCAAGAGATTGGCAGACCAGCTAGAATCCTCATCCCACTTCCTCCTGGGTATCATCAGACTTTATGCAGTGAAGCATTTCTTGTTTTCAGTTTATATTTTAATTAGGCACATACATCTGAAAGTCTAAAACATCACCTAGGTGATTTAAAATTTTCCACAAATGGTTCCTTTTGTAATGTCCTACAATTTGTGATGTGGCTTTCTTAAAAGAATGTAAAGTTTAAGTTCTGTACGAGAGATTTTTCATCTTGAATTTACTCTTGTTGTCTTAGATTCTAAAATTCATAAGTGAAATTCACAGATTGATTGCATTGAATTAAATATGTCTTGTGAGTGATCTCTTTTCTCTTTTTCTTCTCTTGCTTACCTAATTTAGATTTTTAAAAAGGACCAGAGCTATAGTTCAGTATTAGAGTGCTTGCCTAGCATGCTGATGACTCTGGGTTTGATTTTCAGAACTGAAAACAAAGGTAGTGATAGGTGAATTTCAGATTTTTCTTAGAAGAGTATATTTATCAGCCTTCAAATCTGCAAAGAATTTATGCTTGTATGCCGCTGAATTTGAAAATATTTATTTAATACCTGAAGAAAAGCTACTGTAGTCATTCTTTAAAGACTTCCTGTAATTTTTTTTTGATCTCCATGACAGCCCCATGATACATCAATCATTTCCTTTATTTGACAGTTGCTATATTCAGAACCCCCACACGTCTGTCAGGTTGCCGCACTGTGGGGGCTTGTGTGTTGTGATGAGGCTGAGAGCTCTGCCATTGTAACCTTGGACATGAGCAAGGTTACCCATGGTGGACAAGTTTTTCAGCTGAGCTTCCAAACTAAGACACACTAGGGAGTAGGACCTGGTGAACCACTCCCAAAACAACTAGCCATTGAAAACCCTATGAATAGCAAGGAAACACTGTCAGATATAGTGCCGGAAAATGAGCCCCCCAGGTTGGAAGGCACTCAAAAGACTACTGGGGAAGAGTTGCCTCCTCAAAGGAGAGTCTACCATGATGACAGAAATGCAGTAAAGCCCCAGGGTGCCCAACTTGTTGATGTGGCACGACTCAAATTGAGGAGAAACAACTGTAAATATCCACTAATAATTGGAACATGGAATGTACATAGTATGAATCTAGGAAAAGTAGAAATTGTTAAAAGAGAAATGGAGCACATAAACATTGACATTCTAGGCATCAGTGAGCTAAAATGGATGGGCATAGGGCATTTTGAGTCAGACAATCATATGGTCTACTATGCTGGGAATGAAAAACTAAAGAGAAATGTGGTTGCATTCATCATCAAAAAAGACATTTCAAGATCTGTCATGAAATACAATGTTGTCAGTGATAGAATAGTATCCATACGCCTACAAGGAAGGCCAGTTAATATGACTATTATTCAAATTTATGCACCCACCACTAAGGCCACAAATGAAGAAAGGGAAGACTTCTATCAGCTTCTGCAATCTGAAATAGATCAAACATGCAATCAAGACGTACTGATAATCAGTGGTGACTGGAATGCAAAGGTTGGAAACAAAGAAGAAGGCTCAGTAGTTGGAAAATATGGTCTTGGTGACAGAAACGAAGCTGGAGATCGCATGATAGAATTTTGTCAGACCAATGACCTTTTCATTGCAAATACATTTTTCAACATCATAAACAGAGACTATACACATGGACTTCACCAGGTAGAACATAGAGGAACCAAATTGACTACATATGTGGAAAGAGATGATGGAAAAGCTCTATACAAAATGTCAAAACAAGACCAGGTGCTGACTGTGGATCAGACCATCAACTTCTCATAGGCAAGTTCAAACTGAAGCTGAAGAAAATTAGAACAAGTATATGAGAGCCAGGGTATATCCCACCTGAGCTCAGAGACCACCTCAAAAATAGGCTTAATGCATTAGACACAAATGATAGGAGACCAAAAGAGTTGTGGCATGACATAAAAGATATCATTTAAGAAGGAAGCAAAAAGTTCTTAAAAAGACAAGAAAAAAAGAAAAGACCAAATTACATGTCAAAAGAGATGCTGGACCTTGCCCTTGAACGTCCAGCAGCTAAAGCAAAAGGCAGACATGATGAAGTTAAGGAACTAAACAGAAGATTTCAGAAAGCAGCTCAAGAAGACAAAACCAAATATTATAATGACATGTGCAAGCAGCTGGAGGCAGAGAACCAAAAGGGAAGAACATGCTCTGTGTTTCTCAAGCTTAAGGAAGTGAAGAAACAATTCAAGCCTCGAGTGGCAGTAGTGAAAGATTCTACAGGGAAAATATTAAATGATGCAGAAAACAACAAAAGAAGATGGGAAGAATACTCAGAGTCATTATACAAGAAAGAATTGGTAGATGACCAACCATTCCAAGAGGTTGCATATGAAGAGGAATCAATGGTGTTGAAGGACGAAGTGGAAGTTGCCTTGAAAGAAGTGGCAAAACACAAGGCTCCAGGAATTGATGGGATACCAATAGAGATATTTCAACAAACAGATACAGCACTGGATGTGTTAACATTTTTGTGCCAACAGGTGTGGAAAACAGCTACTTGGCCAACTGACTGGAAGAGATCCATATTTGTTCCTGTTCCCAAAAAAGGGGATCCAACTGAATGTGCAAACTATCAGACAATATCATTAATATCACACACCAGCAAAATTCTACTAAGGATCACTCAGAAGCAACTGCAGCAGTATATAGATAGGGAATTACCGGAAAATCAAGCGGGATTCAGAAGAGGGCGGGGAACCAGGGACATCATCGCTGATGTCAGGTGGATATTAGGTGAAAGCAGAGAATATCAAAAGATGTCTATCTATGTTTTATTGACTATGCAAAAGCATTTGATTGTGTGGATCATAACAAATTATGGATAACACTTTGGAAAATGGGAATATCAGAACAACTAATTGTGCTCATGAGAAATCTGTACATGAACCAGGGGGCAGTTGTTCGAATAGAACAAGGAAACACTGAGTGGTTTAAAGTTGAGAAAGGTGTGCGTTAGGGCTGTATACTTTCACCCTATCTCTTCAATTTATATGCTGAGCAAATAATCCGAGAAGCTGGACTTTATGAGGAAGAACGTGGCATCAAGGTTGGAGGAAGACTCATCAACAACCTGCATTATGCAGATGACACAACTCTGCTTGCTGAAAGTGAAGAGGATTTAAAACTTTTACTGATGAAGATCAAAGATCATAGCCTTCAATATGGGTAACGACTTAATATCAGAAAAACAAAAATCCTTCCAACTGGGTCAGCACGCAACTTCAAAATAAATGGAGAAAAGATTGAGGTTGTCCAAGATTTTGCTTTGCTTGGCTCTATAATCAACACCTGTGGAAGCAGCAATCAAGAAATCAAAAGATGCATTGCTCTAGGAAAAGCTGTGGCAAAAGATCTCTTAAGAATATTGAAAAGCAAAGATGTCACATTGAAGGCGAAGGTGCGTCTGACTCATGCCATGGTATTTTCAGTGGCATCATATGGTTGTGAAAGCTGGACATTGAAGAAGAGAGACAGGAGAAGAATTGATGCTTTTGAATTGGGGTGCTGGAGATGTCTATTGAATATACCATGGACTGCCAAAAGAACCAACAAATCTGTCCTAGAAGAAGTGCAACCAGAGTGTTCCTTGGAAGCAAGAATGGCCAGACTGTGTCTTACATATTTTGGACATGTAGTCAGGAGAGATCAATCCCTGGAGAAGGACATCATGTTTGGGAGAGTGGCAGGTCAACACAAAAGAGGAAAACCCTCCACCAGATGGATTGACACAGTGTCTGCAACAATGGGCTTAAACATAAATAAGATTGTTTGCCTGGCACAGAATCAACAAGTGTTTCGATCTGGTGTACATAGGCAGGGTCGCTATGAATCGGACTCGACTCGACAGTACCTAACAACAACAATTTTCGGAACTGCTTTTCCAAGTCTCTAGAAACAAAAGTGAATACTTTCTTTTTAAAGTTCATCTGTATTAGGGTTTATCATTTACCATTTTCACCACTCCTTTTTGATTTTGTCCACTCAGACTGTAGTAATGAAAACTTTATAGATGCACATGTATACACATACATACATATATACATAGACATGAAGTGTGATCAAAATATATGGTTACTCTTTAAAAAGTTATTACACTGAAAGGCACATTGACATTAATGCATTCAAAATACTACCGCCTGGCTTTGAGCACATTTAGCATTCTTGGCACTGTCTGAAGTACTTCTGGAAGTCCGCTTTCCTGAGCATCTCAAGTTGCTCATATAAAATGCATAGTATTTGCATATAACCTACAGGCATCCTCCCATATACTGTAAATCATCTCTAAATTACTTATATCAGTCACAATGCATATACTATGTAAATTGTTATAGTGTTTTGTTTAGGAAATAATGACCAGAAACATAGTTTATACATGTTCAGTACACAGTTGGTTGAATCCACAGATATGGAACCTGTGGAACCTGAAGGCTTACTGTAAACATCAGAAAACTTATAGAATTTTAGGTTTTCTTCTTTGACACTTCTATTTTGTTCTTTAAAAATTCTACCGTGAACATTTATTTTTTTTTAGTTATAAAGTAGACATTACTATTAAATATATGAAATCATTAACCCACTCATTTTACTTTTGTAAACACCTTCTAGGAAATGATGTCAGATGTGAAAAATGATTATTTACAAAATGTTTATAGTTGGATACTTACTAAAATAAGAATTTTGTCTAAGTATCTAAATATATTGATTAGATACAATATGACTCATTGCTCTGAAAGATATTTAAGCAGTCATTACCATGACAATAATGACTAATATTTTGTTGAGTTCTATTTTCTGCTAAATGCTGTTCTAAGACCTTTAAGTGTATTATTAGTTTTTATTGTAAGAATAATTTCTGTGAGGTAAGCATTTTTAATATCTTCATTCTATATGTGAGAAAACTAAGGCATTGAAAAATTAAACAACTTGCCCAATGAAAAGTTTATGATGATATGCAAAGATACTTATTTTGTCTAAGTTCAGCTTCTGCAGGAGAGAGATTGTGAAGATATGTAGAAAAAGGGATGCCTGGAGATCATCACCAGAGGGGAAGCATAGGAAGTAGAGTTGGGCTGAGTTAAAGTGTGTCGCAGAAGTGGTGTAGTCTCACTGGGGAGCTCAGCAGACCCTACAGAGAGCACTGGAGTCGGGCCGATTCTCCTGAGATGTCTTGAAGTAAGATGACTGGGCCTTTATACCTCTGTGTGGAACAGTCCTTGGAGGGGGATGTGATAGGAGAGGCAAGGGGTGTGATTGTGGAGACCCAGCCATCTGACTGGGAGTAGTTCTCTGAGAGTGCCATAACTGGGAATTCCTCCAGCCAACCCTCCTAACACTTGACAAAATGAGTGCTTTGGTCCTGCAAGGGGATCTGAATGGTACATGGAGCCTCTTCTGCAGTGATTGTAAATCCATAGAAGGTAAACCCCAAATATTTATATGTGTGTATAAATGTACATATATAGGTTTATATTTTAACCAATATAGATATGTGATGCACACACATACACACATTGTTGTTAGGTGTTGTTGAGTAGGGCCCAACTCATAGCAAGCCTGTGTACAACAGACAAAACACTACCTGACACTGTACCATGCCTGGCACTATTGCCAGTGCTTCTCTACTATTCATAGGGTTTTCAGTGGCTGATTATTTCAGGAGGGGGCTTCCAGGCCCTTCTTCCTTGTCTACACATTCAATATTCCCAAGCAGTCTCCCATCCAAGCACTAACCAGGCCTGATCCTGCTTAGTTTGCAAGGTCTAATGAGATTGGATGCCAGGGTGTTATGGCTATAGGCATACACATATACACACGCACACACATATGCATGTACTAATATATGTTTATAACCATACACACACATATGCTTTTGATGGAAAGAATGGATGCCTTCATGATGGGAAGCAATTCATGTTTTTCTAAAATAAATTACCTCTTTTATAAATGCATACAGTTTATTTTAACATAACAGTTACTTTCAAAATTCCTTCAGTCAAATGAATTGAAAAATTCCAAGTGTGTAAGAGTTTTCTAATGTATATATTGTTGTTGTTGTTAGGTGCCATCGAGTCGGTATCTGACTCAGCGACCTTCATAGGGTTTTCAATGGCTGACTATTTTGGGATTGCCTTGGGAGTGGATTGCCAGGCCCTTCTCCCATTTTTGTGGTGCTGGGAATTGAACTCGGGACCTCAGAGATGGCAGCGCAGTGCTCTACCCACTGAGCTAAATCCCAGCCCCAATGTATATATTAGAGTATGTAAAACAAAAGCCTATCAATGTAAAGAAGATCATCATTTTTAAAGACCATTAAGTTCATATTTTAACAAGAGGAACAACTACAGTCATGTCAGGTACTTATGCATATTTAATAAAGTTTCAAATAATAAAAATACAACTTTCTTATTACTGTTGGGAAGTTCTATAATTAGAATAACCCCTTTCAGCAAAAATCTTCAAAGATAAAATCTATTCACCGTTAGTTAATAAGAAATATTTGCCCATATATAATTTTCTTCTTAAGTTAAAGTAATAGACTTTAAATTTCAGCTTTCATTCCCCCCTTTTTTGCATTTTCTTTTCCCTTAAAAAGAAGAAGCAATCAAGAAAAGAAAAGGAATAAAAAGAACCTGGAGTCAGTGGAGGATAAAATCATCTAGATTAATGATGGGGATGGCTGCTTCTGGGTGTGTCAAGAGTACAATTTAGTTCAGCCTCTGGGCAGCTTTCAATATTCCTGACCTGCACCAAGGTGCCAGTTGCAGATTGCCTCTGGCTATTGCAGAGATCATTTTCACAAATATAAACTGGTCTTTTACAATTTTCTCATCTTTGCTCTGAGGTCTCTCTCGTGCGCTCTGCTCTGGGGAGACCCAATATCAATTTGACATAGTCACTTTAGGCCCTCTTTCCCCATATCCTTCTTGCAGTTTTAAAAGCCAATACTTCCTTCTAATGCAATTTGTTTTCTCCATATCATTGCTGTATTATGCACTTCTGATTAGGAATTCAGGACTGTAGGCTAGGACTTACTGATCTGACCTGTCAAGACAACACTTGAGTAGTAGCTTGAATGGACACATGTGGTAAGAACATGAATGATTTAAAAGGCACATTCTTGGTTAGAAATTTATTATACTTTTGAATACTCAGCACCCTTTTTTGTGGTATTATGGAATTAAACCTCATGCATGGTTTACGAATGCTCTATCACTGAGCTGTATCCTCAGCCCATTTTTTACTTTTTATCCTTTGATAGGGTCTAAATCATGCAGGCTACCTCTGGCCTTGAGCTTGCAATCCTCCTGCCTCTGCTTCCTGAGTTGTTGGAATTATAGGCATGGGCCTGGCTTTTTAAAGAATTTTTATGTTTAGGAAATTTTTCTCTGTGGGATTCTTGAAGGAGCAAGTCTTAGCTTATGGGAGATGGAAATTGTACAGCATCGATATTTGACCTGAGCTTTGTCAGGCAGGCTGGCCTCTGCTGGGTTGGCCCTCAGCTATGTAAGGCCAGGAGTTAGTTTCACATGTACAGACAGTCAAGAACTTTCTCTCTCTTAGGTAATGAAGAAAGTAGTGTGGGACAAATGGGACTCTAGCATCAAAATAACGAGAAATGTTTAGTTGCTATGGTCATCACTGCCCCACGTTTGGGAAACATAGTAGGATTTCACTTTCTTGCCTCCTTGTTGTTGGGTGGAGGGAAGTGACCAGAACGGACTAATGGATATTGAATGGAAGTAATAGTGTGACTTATGACTTGGAGCATTAAATAGCTGGTGTGAGACCTATTCGACCTCTTTCTCTTTGTCACAGAGTAAAAGAAAACTCCAGCTATTGACTTGTTTGAGCCTGGGTCCCAAGGCAGAGCAGAGTTACTCATGACCTGTGATTAGTGTCAGTGGGAAATAATCTCAGCTGCTCTAAGCAGCAGCACCATATCCTTGCTTCTAACAACTGTTATAGTAACCACCACGGCAGTGTTCATGGTGTGACACTGATAGCACAGATTGGTGTCTGGATAATGTCCTTATGCATTTGGTGGTCTTTCTTTTCTTTCTCTCTATGAACTTGGTATTCTTTCTCCCTTTCCTTCCTTCTTTTTTTCCTTCCTTCCTTTTTTCTCTCTCTCTCTCTCTGTATAGTGGTGGGATTTGAACCCAGGGCCTCATTCATGCTAGGCATGTGATCTACCACTGAGGTGCACTTACAGTTCCATTTTTGTATTTTACTTTGAGACTAGGTCTTGCTAAGTTGTGGAGGTTGCCTCTGGCTCCAAACTTGTAATACTCTTCGCTCAGCTTGAGTGGCTGGAATTATAGGTGGGTGCCATGGTGCTCAGTTATTCACTCAGTTTTTAAGCAGTTTTGGGCTATTTACAGATGATGGTCATCAGCCTGGTTCTTCATCCTTTTCAACATTCCTATAAGCATCTTTTTAGCATGCTCATTTTTGGCTACAACGACCAGAGCCAGCACAAATCTGCCCCATCCAACTTCCAAATAGCTTGGATTCCTTTAGGGTCCTGCTCTGAATTTCTTTTCCATAAATTTGTATAAAATCTTTGGAAACTATTTTTAAAAGCCTAAGCTCTCTCTTGAGAGTAACAAATTTTAAAAATTTGCTCAATGTATGAAAATGTGTAGGCTGCTTTTCTCTAAATTTATTACTTTCAAATTCCAAGCATTTATCTTAATTCTTATACAGTAACATTTGATGAGTAGACATATCCACCCCTATTTTCCTTACTTATGCTACTAACCTGAGTAATATCCCTTCATATCTTTTGCTATCCAAATTCAACAATCCCAATCTTAATAAACTGACCATTTCAGAGGATGGTACACAGTGGCTTCAGGGGATTCCAGGGTTGGGTCAGTCACTAAAGATTGGGGTCATCCATTGTCCATCTTCACCCAACCACTGCTGCCAGAAATCTGCAAACTGTAGAGATGCACACAGTGTACTCTGTCAGCTGTGTAGAGCCTTCTGACTGTATGCTAAGTGAAATTGGGAGTAGACAACATCTCATGTCTCTTCTGACTCTAAAGTTCTAGGCTATCTTCCTTTTCTAGGTAACCCATGTCATAATATTTTCAGTCACATCATATGCTTGTGAAAACTGGACAGTGAATAAGGGAGACAGGAGAAGAATTGATAATTTTGAACTATGGTACTAGAGATCAATACTGAATGTACCAGGGACTGCCAAGAGAACTAACAGATCTGTCCTAGAAAGTGCAACCAGAGTGCTCTTTGGAAATAAGGATGGCTACACTGCATCTTCCATATTTTGGACATGTTTTTAGGAGGGACCAAATCCTACAGAAAGGCATCATGTTTGGGAGAGTAGCAGGTCAAGGAAAGAAGGAAAACTCTCAATTGGATGCATTAACACAATGGGCTTAAACATATAAAAGTGTGCCTAGCACAGTGTTGGGTAATATTTCATTCTGTTGTATGTAGGGTTGTTATAATCAGACCCAACTTGACAGCACCTAACAACAACAACAATTGGTAGCTTAGAACCTTTCTTCCAGCAAACATAATTTCATGGGTTTGTATTTTCTCATTTTTCCTTTTTTCATTTTTAAGCAACAATGCTTCCTTGGACCTTGGGTGCTTTCCCAAAAAAGCAGAGTCCTTCAGTGTTGGCATAATTGACATTTGGGGCTTGGTAATTCTTGCTGGGAGTGGGGACCATCTTTTTCATGGTAGGATGTTTAGCAACATCCCTGGACTCTCCCCATCAGATGCCAGTCATGTCTTTCAACTTGTGATGACCATAAATGTCTCAAGACATTGCAAAATTCCCCTGAGGGCAAAATTACCCCATGATGAGACTCACTGCATCAGAGACTATCTATTTGCATGGGATTTTACTTCCCAAAGGAGACGTTTCAGACTCAAATGAGAGTTTCACTCTGTGATGCCTCTTTTATATAATTCATAAAGATATTAATGTTAATTCAAAGTAAGGAAATAGCAACATGATCTCTCATTTTAACCACTACTAAACTTTTAACATTACAAGGAAGTCATCATGGGCCACATATAGACATTTACATTTTTTTGAAGACAGGAGTATCATATCATTCTGTCTTCATTTCAAACATCAGTGGTAAACTCTTTTATAGAATTGTAGAAATTTCAAACTCCCTTAAATTCCAACTAACAGGGCGAGCTAACTCTCTTTTTCCTTTTTCTTTCTTAAAGACAAATGCAGTATTCGGAGAGGCTTACCATGTTTTTAAGTGTCCTCTCTGTAAAGAGTAAGAGAAATGAAGATTTTATTATTCTGTGTATTTAGTGATCACACCACTGTTGTTGATAAAATCTTTGTTGTCAGAAGAATGTATTTATTACTTTTTTCTCTGTTCCTACTCATGTACCCTTTGACCTGGAGGGCACTGGTAATCAAAATGAAATAGCTAGCAAGGGCCCAGAGTGACAGCTGACAGATTTGTTGGGGTGGCAGGGCATGTGGGCACGTGCAATGTGTGTGGTATATCTCTGTACATCTAGTCATCTAGTGCTTTTTTTTTTTTTAGTGTGGGAGACAGATGTCCACCCTGATAATCTTTACTGATAACCCTATGACTAGAAATTGACTTGCTACCTATGATAAAGTGAGAATGAGGCTGAGTCAGATAAAGAGGAAATGAAATAGAGTCTGTAAAAAAGAAAATGAGCACGGAGTCAATAGGTGAGAAAGAAGGCTGCTGCACAGTGATTCAGGATTATTTGATCAATGCAGGGGAAAATGCAGGGGGAAATAGCAGGCAACCCAGTTGTTTAGTACTTTATCCACAAATCAGTCAGATAGTTGTCTGTGAAATGATTAGCTGTTTCAGTGCTGAGTGGGTAATGCCATAGTGAGAAAAGCAGGGGATGTGAATGAACCAGAATGACTCAGGTCACAAGACAGTGGTGGAGATAGGTGCTATTTGAACAGCCATCTACTCAAAACCACAGTAGTGTGAGACTATGATTTTAACATTTTTTGCCATAAGAGCCACCTTTTAATAGTGCGAACATTTTGCATTACTTTGAAATCAAACAGTAGGCTAAAGGGAGCACATGGGCAAAGAAGGCAAGATTTCCTTATAAGAATAAGCATGGGTTTGAAAATTAATGGGAAGGCAGCTGTCAGAAGAAAGACCCTTGTGGTCGCTATTCGTTTCCCCCTTAGGTCTTCTTAGGGTCTCTCCACTATCATCTTTTGAAAGTGCTGTTTGGTATTTTTTTTCAAGTCTAGCTCAGAAATATATTTTAACTAAGTTTATTATTTTCCTATGTCGAACTTAAAAAGAGCTGCTTTGTTTTGGTTTCTTACAAGTTTTGAAATATTTTCATCATATGCCTGAAGATATGTTTTACACAGCAGGTGTTAAGGATCCAATGAGGTCTGTTGGACAAATGATTCATAAATATGTGTTCTCATGCTGTACAATAGTTGAATAGAACCACACAGATGGAGCCGCCCTATTCTATTGAGGAAGTGGTATGTGTTTTTGTAAAAACTGTGATACACATGGTTTTTAGCCAAGGAGCCAGACTCTGAGAAAGTTTTTTGGAATAATTTACTTATGTTGTACTGATTTGTGCGGTGGGAGTGTGATGTAAATATACCCCAATTGCATATTACAGAAAGGCCTGGGAGGGTCTTAATAAAGGAAATGTGAGGTATCTCAAGGGAACCATGGTAAGAATATAGATAAAATGGATGCTTCCAAGGGGGGAAAAACACTATTATATTTTTAAAGTGATGGAGATTAAGAAGTAAGCTTATGTTCTTGAGTGCAGGATATGTTTTAAATCTATTAAGTGAATAAAGACTTGCTTTTGAGTCTAACACATTGCACGTGGTTACAAATTTATACTGGCAAGCAGAAAACATAAATATTTCCTGAAGGACTGGGGATGGGGCTGTTGAGGTCCCTTCTCAATCATGTTTAGCTACAAATTAATAACTAAAAGCAGGCTTTAATACCCATGCCGTGCATCTCAGGAATCATCTTTCTGATGTTTTGGTAGTGTATTCAGAAGGGATATAACATCTTGCCCCATCATTCACTTATAAACATCCTTTTGTTTGTCTTCACCTTTTACCAGGTGCCTCACCATCATGTAGCCATTCACAAGAATGGAGAGTAGACACCCAAGGGACTCATTAATGAAGGACTTTGATTTCAAGAGCAGTTCAGATCTTATTCTACATGCATAGGGGACAGACTGACTATACTTGAGTCTTAGCCACACTTAATTGATTATCAGAAGGATAGAAATCAGCACAGAAATTCAAGAGGGGCTCAGAGAAATATGAGGAGAAGGAAGAATGTGGAAAGAAGGAAAGCAGCGTGTTGCTGGCTTATTCTTATTCTTCTTCATAAAAAGGCTATGAAATCATCTGCTACAGAGGGAGCCAAGAATAAAATACTTTGGCATGGGATTCTCCTGAATAACTTACTGTTTGATAGCTTTTCTTAGTTAATTGTGCTGCTTCTTGGTAATTGTGTTGTGTTAGCTTGAAAGTAAAGGCCAATAAAGGAATAAAGCTTGGTTCCCACTGAGCCCAGGTGAAGGCAAGCCTTTGATTAGTGACTATAGTTGTAGTATGTTTGTCACTACCTTTGATTTGCTTACTGGATTCACAATTTACATGCAAATGGCTAATAGGTTTGCAGCTGCTAGGTTCCTCAGTTGGCCACTTGGTGTTTTGGAAGCTTCATTTCAGTGAATTCTGGAAATGCTTCTTTCATCCTCCCTGTTTCTGACTTCCTATCTCCCCTGCCGGCATAATTACTTGCTAAGAACCATGTTGCTCTTTGTGGTTTAAAAGGTCCAAAGTAGTAGAATCATATTTGATTGCACTGGTAGGACTTTAAATATTTTTAATATTTATTTCTGTTCAGATGATCTTTATGTGAAAGTGATGATTTTTTTTTCCTTGTAGTGCTGGGGGTTTGAATCCGGGCATCACATATGCTAGGGTCTGCACTCCCAGCCCCTTTTTGTTTTTTATTTTTATTTTTTGTTTTGACACAGCATCTTGCTAAGTTATTCAGGCTACCTCTGGCCTTGAACTTACTTGAACTTACTTGTATCTTGAATTTACAGTAACTTACCACTTACTGGCCTTGAACTTACTCTGGCCTTGAACTTATCCTGCCTCAGCCTACTGAGTTGATGGACTTATAGGTGTGCATCACAGAGCCTGGCTAAGTGATGAAATAACGATCTGTTTTGTACATGAAGGAAATAGATATGTATAGGTGTGTGTCTGTGAGAGATGGATGGAGGGAGAGACAGAAACAGAGCAGGAGATAGGTAGGTAGGGCAACACAAACACACACACACACACACACACACACACAGAGAGAGAGAGAGAGAGAGAGAGAGAGAGAGAGAGAGAGAGAGAGAGAGAGAGAGAGACTCTGATGGGTTTACTTGGAGACTATCGGCAAATTGATCAACCACCTGAGTGTTCTGATGACATATCTATCAGACTTTATTTCTTCATGCTTTCATGCTCAGTTTCATAAGTTTCATGCATTACTTCTAGTTGGGAAAAGCTAATACTTTTTCCAGAGGTGTCTGCTTTCAAAAATTGATGCATATTAGACAACATGGGAATTAGCCTCAGTAGGAAATAAACATTCACCTCTGTAATATTTTTTCTTTTCATTATATGTGAATAGAAAGTAAGATTTGTTACTATAAACAACAAAATATTCTCATGCCACCAAGGATCAGCTGTCATGCTCATTTTTCAAAAATGCATCTTCAGATTTACATGATGTTCAAGTAGAGCTAATACTTATATTGTTTTGAGCACATAAAGATTTTATGTGAATAAAATTTTTGTCCATAAAACCATGCATTATTCAGAGATCTCTCCCTCTGTGATTAGTGATCATGTTAAATGCATATAACTAGATTTTTCAACTGAAAATAATGTAAATAATTTTGAAATGTATCGTGAAAGCATGTATCATAATTGTTTCTTATAAATTATAATATTGATCTTAGAGAATATAGGATTTGTGGTAAGAAGGGAAGTGAATGATGCAAAACACAGTGTTTTCCCAAGAAACTGGAAGAATGGCATTTCCACTTAATGAAATTGGGAAATATAGGGGAGGATAAAATTAACTATTGGACATTTTAATTTTGTAATACTTATTAAGTGGACATGTAAGATATACAGTGGAATATATAAAGTTCAGATTGATAAGGGCCTGGATGGTTGTTTTATTTACTAGGGAATCCCTATTACCTTGACCCAGTTATTCTTAAATAAATGCCTGAACAGCATTTAGAGTAGAGGACCAATTTAAGCTATAAATCTTGCTGAGCTAGGTGCCATGGTGCATGCCTATGATCCTAGCTTCTTGGGAGGCCAAGGTAGGAGGATTGTGATTTTGAGGTCAGAGGCAGCCCGTGCAACCTAGTGAGAACTTGTCTTAAAATAAATAATAAAAAAAGGATTGGGGATGCAGCTTAGTGGTAGAGCACTTACCTAGCATACAAGGGGCCCTGGGATCAACCTCTAGAACTTAAAAAAAATACTTGTATTGTCAGCATATACTTTTATTTAAAGTCAATATCTAAATGAGCTCACTACTGAATGAGGCTGTAAGGAGAAAAGACAAGAAATGCAAGAAAGGTCAAGAACCTGAGTACTGGTTCTTGCTGAACTATAGAAGTCCAGCAAGTGAGGAAGATCTCTCTGTGTCTCTCCATTTATCTCTGTCTTTGTGTCTGTGTGCATGTATCTATCTCTAGCTCTGTATCTACATATGTATATCTATATCTAGGTAAATGGTTATATCTATACCTACATCCATATTAAATTCCATACCCATATCTCTATAGACATAGACACATGCGTTGCATTACAACATATGCAGAAGGGATTTTACTATACTCAATCTTTGGCAGTTTTGCTTTCAATTTAAAATGCTCCTTGGAGCCTTCTCCATGTCATTGCATCAAGCTTGATGTCATTCTTTTCCAGTGGCTGCATAATATTGTATTGCTTTTTTTTTTCAGAAATTGAGTAGTTTGAGTAAACAGAACCTTACTAACAAGCATTTTTGTTGTTCCCATTTAGATTATTTACCATTACTATTAATGTTCCAGGAAATATCTTAGTCTCTACATCTCTCTCTCTCTCCTCTGTGTGTGTGTACGCGCACACACACACACACACACACACACACACACACACACACACACACGCTTGCAGCCGTACCACTGTGGAGACCAATCCTGTCTCAGAAGCTAAGAAGGGTTGGGCCTGGTTAGTACTTGGATGAGAGATAGCCTGGGAACACCGATGTTGTAGGCTTGGAAAAGGACCCAGCAACCCACTCCCAAAAAACAATCAGCCATTGAAAACTGTATGAATAGCAGAGAAGCACTAACAATAGGGTTTCGCCTGTTGTACATAAAGTCACTATGAGTTGGCTACCAACTCATCAGCACCTAACAACAACTATATATGTATATATATATATATATATATATACACATATATATGTATATATATACATATATATGTATATATATGTACATACATATATGTGTATATGTATGTGTATACATACATACATATATATGTGTATATATATACACACACACACATATATACATATATAAACACATATGTATATATAATGTCTAATAGATGAATTTCTGGATTAAAATTACATGCCTGATTATGTTTGATAGACATTGTAAAAAATACTTCACCAAAAGAGTTTCCTGTCATTAATGTTGTTGTTGTTAGGTGCTGTTGAGTCTGTGTCCAACTCATAGCGACCCCACATGCAACAGCGAAACACTATTGGTAATGCTTGTCGGCTCTTCATAGGGTCTTCAATAGTTTTTTGTTTTTTGGAACTAGGTTGCCAGGTCCTTCTCCCAAGCCTACAGCACCTGGTGTTCCCAGGCGGTCTCCCATCCAAGTATTAACTAGGCCCAAACGTGCTTAACTTCTGAGATCTGATGGGAATGGACACCACAGTGATATGGCTGCAGGCCTCCTTAATAATATGTGAGTTTTTTTTTTTAAAAATCATAAGTTGAGTGATTAGGGTGACAAACGATTAATTTGTGTAAAATCCAAATAATGACTGACACAAGGCAGAGAGAATCCAATATAGATTAGCAGAAGGAAGGGCAGGGGAGTCTTTCATAGCCACGAAGTCCTGGGCCACCTGTAAAGTTATGACTTCCAGCTCCATGAATGGCCAAACCAGGACAGTACTTTTGAATTTGATGTAACCTCTTCATTTAAAACTTCTCATTACAATAAATATAAACCAAATTTACATAACCTGCACATAAGCATTCAGAATTTAATTGCATAATGGACTTGTGACAATTGGTTGGTTATTTGGACAAAGGTCATTTTATAATTGCACACTTTATCTATTATAGCTTCAAATGGATCCTATTGTTTAAAAAATATTAAAAATTAAATATTGAAAATGCTGAACATCCACCATCACTACTATTTTAGTAGCAGCAGCAACAAAAACAACCAACATAGAAGTGAACACGTCAAACGTTTTTTTTTTTCACTCTTTTTTTCCTTTTATTAGTAAATGATGATAGGGTACAGAGTAATACAGCATTGGATTTTTCCATTATGCATCCTTTATATCACTTCTAGCAATACTTTCCTCAACCCACAAAGATTAGGGAGCCTTATGTCTAGTATGTAGTTAAACTCTGATACTTATTTGGGTTATCTTCCCCTGTTTTTCCAACATACTCATGAAGTTGTGCTGTTCACCTTGAGACTGACCTCTCCCCCTTCATCCCTCCTCATTGACCCTCCTCCCCATCCCATCTTTTCCAATCTTTGCTTCCCTCTGCTAGATTCCTCCGTCCTTCTTTCCACTCCTTATATTATTCCTTCTGTGCTGTTTATTTGTACATTTTTTATATATCAATTTATGTATAGAATTTTTTTCCTTCCTGTAAGTATGATTCAGCTCCCACATATGAGTGAGAACATATGGTATTTCTCTTTTGGGGCTTGTGTTGGTTGGTTTAAGATATTCTCCAATTCTATCCATTTTGCTGCACATGACATTATTTCATTTTTTCAAATTGCTAAGTAGCATTCCATTGTGTATATGTACCATAATTTTTTATGCTTTCTTCTGTTGTTGGGCACTTTGGTTGGTTCCATATCATTGCTATTTTGAAAAGTGCTGTATTGAATATGGAGATATAGATGTCTCTGTGGTGTGATGACTCATCTCACTTTGGGTATATTCCCAGTAGTGGTATAACTGGGTCATATGGTACTTAATTACAATCTTAAAAGAACTTTCAAAAGCCACAAAAGCTGATAAATTTTAGTAACAGTGAATATTTTTGCATAAAATAGGAAAATTAAAGACAATATTATAGAAAAGCATTTAAGAAAATGTAAAAAGCAAAGCCAATATTGGCAATACCAAGTATCACAATTCAAATATATTAATATGTCAAAAATCATATCTATCTATCTATCTATCTATCTATCTATCTATCTATCTATCTATTCACATACATACATCCACACACATATACATGGCCTTGCTGTGTAGCCAAGGGTGGCTTGGAACTTACTATGTGGACCAGGCTGGGCTCAAACTTTCACCAATCCTCCTGCCTCAACCTCCTGAGTACTGGGATTACAGGCATTTACCAATAGGCCCAGCCTAAAAATTATATTATTAAACTAAACAAAATAACATTATGAGTTAAGAAAATGGGCCAAAGGATGAAAAACTACATTGAAGAGAAATTACAATCATTAACACATATTTGGAATATAATGCTTAATTTCACTGGAAACAAACACAAGTTAAAATTATATACTGCATTTAATATATGAACTAAACAACACTTGAACAGATAATGAGTGTAGTTGACAAGAATGAAATAAAATGGACATTTTATGCAGTATGGGTGGCAGTTTTAGAGATTAGCATAGTAATATATACCCTATTGGGGCTGGGATTTAGCGCAGTTGGTAGAGCGCTGCGCTGCAGTCTCTAAGGTCCCAAGTTCAATTCCCAGTACCCCCAAAATGGGAGAAGGGCCTGGCAATCCACTCCCAAGGCAATCCTGAAACAGTCAGCCATTGAAAACCCTATGAGGATTGCTATATCGGATACTGACTCGATGGCAACTAACAACAACAACAACATATACCCTATTAATAGTGATATAGTTTTTTTTTTTTCTTTTTTTGGTACTAGAGGATTGAACCCAGGACCTCACACATGCTTTTTTAAGCATTCTACCACTAAGCCTAACCCCCAACCTATTTTTAAAATTTAAAAAAATTTCGAGGCAGGGTTATGCAGGCTTCCTCTGGCCTTGACCTGTAATCCTCCTGTCTCCATCTCCTGAGTCACTGGGATTAGACACCTGCCACTATACCCAGAAATGTCATTATTTTTTGATCTACATATAAATTGTGTTTTCTCTCCAGAGAAAGTAATTGTATAATTAAGTAGAAATTTATCACCAAAACTATTAATAGCAGCAATATTTAGAAAAGTAAAAACTTTTCTTCTACCTATTCAATAGCAAGGAATTAGATCCCTATGAATACTTCTATGGACTGGTTATTATGCAAAATTTAGCATTTCTTGCAAGGAATAAGTAATACTAAGAACACAATTATAACAAGTGAAAAGTACAAAAATTCCGATGGACTTTATGGTTAGATCTTTGGGAAGAAATATTGATTGATTTATAAAAGGAACTACAACAAAATATTTATATTGGTTGTGTTTGGTTGGTGGTTTTATGGTATATTTTATAAATATATACTTTTGTATATTTGACATATTTGGTAGTTAGAAAGCACAATTTTTTGGAAAGATGGGTTTTAAAGTTATTATTCCACAAAATAAAAAAATTGCCTTATATAAATGCACTCTTCGTAAAAATAAATTTTATTTTAGAAAAATAAATTTTAACCTCCAAATTCTGAGGCTTTTCCTTCAATTTCACATGTTAGGGTGTCGTTAATATTGCTTTTAGAGGCTTGTCACAGTTCCCTAGTCTTCAAAGCACTGTTTCCATGCTATTTGAGAAATACAAAACCTATATTGTGCCTGTATTGTGTAAGTGCCAATTTTGAGAAAAGGTAGTGATAGCCCCTCCTCCACTTTGAACCTGTGTAAGTGCATCCATTTTAAAAATTCTGAGAGTGTAAACCATGCTCAGTGCTTTGAATTTGCAGAAAATGTATCACCAGGGCTGGTAAACTGCCAAGCACCATGCCCCAGTGAAGGGAACAGAGACAGAAAATTAAGGCATTAAATAAGTTGCCCACTGTAGGGTAGTTGAAAAGAAAATTGATACTCAAAATTCCCACTAAGTGATCTCTAGGTCTTTTAGATTTTTCAAACTACTGGGACACATTGAAGTGTTTAAATTTGTTCTGTGTTATGGCCACTGAGTTAGCGGAATTAATACTTGGGAACGTGAATGACAGCATGAATGACAGCAAAGTTTCCCTTGAGGACAACTTGAAGTAGGAGTAGATGTGCATTGTAAAGATGAGGACTTTCCAGTAGAGCTTTCCTTCACCTCGCTCCCTGAAGAGCAGAATCTTAGCATTGTTTATTCAGATTGTTTCAGGCTGAATAATGAGTCAGTATACACATTAATCAATAAACTAAATGTAAATGTCCAAGCATATATATATGTACGTGAATGGGAGCTAGTACATGTATTTGTATACATGTATACATGTAAGATATAATACACACTTTTTAAAAAGTAAAATTAAAGATGAAATTTACCTTGTTAAATAGTAGAATGTGGCAGGTTATTTCCGGTCCCAACATATCAATTCTTTCAGTTATTACCTAATTGAATTAATTAGGACATAGAGGTTTTACTGATTTAGAAAATAAAAGGCCAGTCTTTAATCTTTAACATAGTTTGCATGTTAATAAATGTACTCTTATGTGCATTAGTGTATTTGTTATTGGTGCACTAACCTCTGAAATGCTTTTGGCATACATGTCTTGTAAACAATAAAAGATAATGCATTAATTGGGTAAAATGGTGGTCAACATTTTAACACTGATTCCTCAAAGTAACAGCAGAAATCTCACAAAATGCATTGGTTTGCCATTAATTGGAATATTGAATAGCTTATAAATACATTTCCCTAGAGACCTCATCAGGTTATACATTTTTTAAGAGACACCTAGCATCACCAGTAAGTTGTAGGCAGTCTCCAGCATCGCAGCTCTTCCATCTGGCCTGTTTCTTTGCCTCAATTTGCACATCTTCACATGAGGAACACTCCAGGAACTAAAAACTGTTCCCTCCTTCATTATGCATGTGGCGTGCAATGCAATTTACCACCTAACAGATGTCATAGCTAAGTACCCAGGATCGTGTCATGATTCATTCATCTTAAGACAAGCTGCTTCAGAAATGCAAAGCTTTTTATAAATTGGCAGAATTTGGCTTTTGAGTAATTCTATAAAATGCTGTCTGATTATAATTTTTTTGAAATACAATTACAGACTTTGAATTGTTTCTTTCAGGTTAGCTGCCTCTTTTTAGTTCTATTTTGAACACTTCTACAACTGAAAAAATAATCTAAAAAATCAAAAATTTAAAAAGCCAAATAGTTATAGAGGGAACTGTGAACATCATCCTTAAACTTAGGTTTGATGTCTTGGTAAATCTGGTGAAACACTATATTGCTGCCCTCCTATGCAGACAAGAAATTCCTGCTGGGTGGCATTTTACATAGTATTGTCATTAAACATAGTCTGTCTTTAGTGGAAGAAGCAGACAGTAATAAGTCAAATAGGGATGAAGAATTATCTAAATCTGAGGAGGTACACTTGCAAATGAGTAACTGAAATTATTATTAAAGGTAGAAATATGACATCCAGATTAATAGAGTAAAAGGTTGAAATAAATGTTTAAGTATTGGGAGTAATTATCAAAGGCTTTTTCATAAAAGCACATGTTATATAGTCTCCTATTTTTGGAGACTTATTTTTCTATGCTAGAATAAAGAACCCATAGATTTTTTTAATGCAGCTGTTCTGGGCTTGATTAATCTAAGTACTGTAACCATAAAGGGAAAAGTAGATTAATGAAAAAATGTTAAAACAGAATAGAATACATTTACAATAATTCCCCTTCTCTTTTTGGCTAAATCCAAGACAGAACATCATCCTTCCTTTTACAGGGAGAAAATCAATATCTGTGCCTTTGCAATTACCCTTGAGGCCCAATATTGTATGGGTGGGTGCCCAAACAAAGGAATCATAAGTTAAAAACCATATCCCTCAGCATTAAAAAAGAGAACTATTTAAGTCCTGCTACATTTATTTTTGTTCCCCTTCCCCCATCAAACACCATCATTGCAACTTCCAACCTTAATCTCATAAAATCATTTCTACTAAATGTATAAGCTTACTTTTTATTACTCATTTCTGTTTTTAATTTTCCCCCAAAGGGATCTAAATTGATTTCTTAATTACTCTGAGGTGAAAGTGTCACATTGGGTTGATGATTGGACTGTTTATAAAATGAATTTATCCTTTACTATTTACACAACTGTTGTGAAGTATGAGGCAAAGCCACAGCAGGAGGGTTTCCCAGGCAGGACTTCTGTGTTTTTCTCTCCTGTGACTTTGGAAATCGATTTCCTGTGTGCATTTGTAGGAACCCGATGGGAGATAGTTTTCTTCTGATTGTGCTGTCAATTGCTTTCAGTAAGTACCTATAATGATAGGCTATAATAGGAAAGAAAACATAATCTAAACTAGGATAGGTAGATATTTAAAATTTTGATTGTATGTTTGTAAAAGTTCTCTTTTTGATAAGGATAGGAATGTATATAAAATTTTTCAATAGTCACAGGAAAAGCAGCTGTATTAGGCAGAGTATTTTGTAGTATTAATCATAAAGATCTATAATTCTAATGTTGTGTTATCTTCCCCAGCAATTATCTCAATTGATTTAGCATATAATCAACCTAGTTCCACTGTGGTTACTTTCCATCATGTCTGAGATGGATTACAATCTAGGCATAATTTATTTCAGTGGGAATTTCCCAAGAAAAATTGAATTGTTATCTTCAGTTCTATCCTAACTTTGGTTTAATTTTAAAGGATTTTTTACTACTCCATGTGAAAATAATAAAACATTTAATAATGAACAATAATACCGTATGCAGAATAAAGCCAAGAACCACCCACTGTTAAGCTCCCCCGAGTACATATTACAGGCAAAACAAAACACATCACACAAAAATAAGGGAAAAAAATGGGCCCAAACTGGACAAAGAATAGGAGAGTATTTTATTCACTTGTATTAACTTATATTAATGGGAATCTAAAGGCATTCATACTCCTAATATAAAATTGAAAATAATACTTGGCTTTGCAGATCCTTCATGAATTGATAGAAGAGGTCATTTCATTACTACATTTTCTGATTCTTTCCTCATTGGCTATACTCAACTCTATAAACTGAATATGTTTTAAAGAGAAATTCCTTTTTGGGTTTTAGAAATATATGAGGAAAAATCTCAATCCTTTTTATGTTGTGGTGGTATTTTATTGATTCTCTATTTCTTTTATGCAGAAAAATATGCCTGTTATACAGTTGGCGCCTATGGAATAACAAGTTTCCAGATGTAGGCAAAAGTGTCTAAGAAGACTCAATTCTCTAGGTGTCGTGAACTGTCCTTGAATTGATGGAAAAAATCAGAAACCTAGAAAGCAAGCTAAACTATTTTAAGGGACATGTCTTACACGAAATTTACAATACAGAATAGCTGCACTTGAGCTATGAGCTGATAAGACTCTAAAACCCTGCCAAACTATACCTAGCAAATGATTGGTCTATGGTGAAACAACATATGACATTTTCTCAGTCCATGTCTTTCATTAGATTGGAGGGTCTCTGGTCTTACATTCGCATTCTCTTAGAAGATAATCCAGTAATGTACAAGGTGAAGCACAGTAGGTGAGGCACATGTGTTGGGATTAATAACTGAGTTTTTAATGAAAAAAGAGAGGAAATGTGCACATTTGTGTCAACACATAAAGACAATACTTTGGTTCTAAAGACAGGCCTCGATAGGTAGCAAGTCACATCTTTTCCGTTCACTGTCTGTTTGAGTAAGTTACAGAAACCCTCAGCACTTCAGTTTCCTCATATGGAGAATGGGAATTATAATAGTAGCTGCTTCATGGGGTTGCTATGGTTACCAAATGTGTTGATACACAGAAAGTGCTTCAGCGTCTGGCACATACCAAGGGCTCTATAAGCATTTATTGTTATGCAGGTTTGCTCTGTTGTCTCTATGTGGATATTCTCCCTATCTCTCTCTACACACAGCACACATACACAGGCACAATCACAAAATCATTAATAAAGATATTGAAAATGGATTAGGAGTGTGATAGCTCCAAAGACTGGACAATTTATGGTTCCCTTCCAAGAACCTCCCTCTATCTTTTCTATTTTCATTCATTTCCATTCTTTCTGTACCCCATGATCCTGACCTGTACATATGATAGAAACAGCTCCCTGGATCAGCTTTGCCTAAGGGAAGTCACCAACTGCAAATGGAAGAACTAAACAGAATGAAGTCATGACATTTATTTCTCTTCCCTGGGATGTTGCTGGTTGGCTGGCTTCTTTGGTGGAAAGCCGTAGCTCCTGTTCTGGCTCTCTCCACTGGAGCTCCTCTCTCCTTTTCTCCTTTCATCTCAGGTGTTGGCTATTCCTGCTCTTGCTAGCCCCAATGTGTTTAACCATTTCTTATTATGCAAGCTCAAAGGTCCTCAGTCATTGGTGACTCAGTCATCTGTCTGACTATGTCATCTCATCTTTGCCTGAACTCTGAGTGTAGTACAGGTTATTATTTAAAACGGTTTAGTATCTTTTCTTCTCTCAAGTCCTGTTGAAAATTATAGATGTCATAGTAACAATAATAAATCCACAGAGATCCTGGATAACCATGGGGTGGATAGTAGCAGAAAAATACAATCCATAAATTCCACATTGACAATGAAAATCAGCCAGACTGTGGACCATGCATCCCTGCACATATGCCTTCAATACAATTTATATTTTCCCTTCCAAACAAATGTTTAGAATATCCTATACTCAGAATACAGATGTCAGTTGAAGTAGTAGCCATTAGGATTGGCCCCGGCTTAGTAATAGGGTAAAGCATTCTAAGTAGTCCCATCCCCAGGAAGGGTTTCCCAAGAATAAATGGTGAATATAGCTCTCTAGAGATAGCATTTGCTCTAGAAGATACCTCGAACGCCTTTTACAAGCCAGACAAACAGGACCATTCTCCAGGTTATGAGTGGAATAAATAGACATCTGTCTGGAATGGCTCTGAAAAAGTTGTGCCTATAGGAGGATTTATAGAATAGGCAGTATTTGGAAATGCCCAGACAGCATGAAAATTATTGCTTTCTTGTTCCTAGTTATCAGAAACCTAAATTCATGTAGCCATTATAGAATGAAAAAATAAGAATAAAAGTTAAAAATGTATCATTCAAACAAACATAAAATGATCTGGTAATTTGACTTATTTGAATCTATGAAACTGGATTTTATCTGTACACGCATTACATCAATATGCATAGATACATGAAAACAAAGTTCTTGAAAATAATGACTGTCTAGATTCATTGAAAGTTTATAGCACTGTCAGAAGTCAAGAATGGTTTTCTTTTTTATTGGAAATTTTTAATGTACATCTTAATGTGATTCACTCTGACATGCTTTTCATTGTGACACTTCCATATATGCATTTTGTTGTACACTATTCATATAGGTTCCCCCATATCCTCTTGTACTCTTCCCCTCCGACCCCACCCCCATATCAAAGACTTCTCTACCATTTACTTGTCTTTTTATGGTAATATTTTTCTATATATCCTTGGGTTCCAGTTCTGTTTAAGACAGAAACTTTTCTTGCAGTGAACTTTCTTTTTACCTTGTCAGAACTATTACATGCATTTTCTAGAAAGAATGGTTTTCATAATATAAATGTACAATGTTTGAAGTGAGGACAATATAGAAGTGTGTGCATGCACGCACGTGTTCATGCATACCCTACTACTATTCAAGGCAAGTCTACATTTCTGAAAAGCAGTGGGATGGTATTTTCTGTATCAATGGTATTTTCTGTACCAACATTTAGCAGCTTACATTTTATGGTACTTTTCTCTCAAAATAATTCACAGAATATAAAATTTCTGCTTTACGATTATTTACACTTTAGGGAAATATGAGGAAAAATAATTTCCCTTTTATTTTTTACATAGTGAATGTGAAGAATG
Organism: Pedetes capensis; assembly: GCA_007922755.1. Lineage (NCBI taxonomy): Eukaryota > Metazoa > Chordata > Mammalia > Rodentia > Pedetidae > Pedetes > Pedetes capensis. The sequence goes on along the minus strand of VMDO01003692.1, from coordinate 58,077 downwards.
CTTAGTAATAGTGACAATTAATTTCTTTTCTGTAATAACAACAGCAACCCTTTAAAACTACTGCCAACACAACCAAAAAACACCCTGGGATGTGTGGTCATTTAAAAATAGCTTAGCTATTTCAGAATATTTAAACGTGTTTTAAATATGGTTTGAAATGCAGAATTTATTATTATGAAATTATTTTAAATCAGCTTAACCTTGTGGTGTTCTTAACTTCTTCCCCCAAAAGCAAAACTAAAGCAAAGCAAGAACAAAAATAAAGGACATAAAATGGAGAGAGAGAGAGAGAAAGAGAGAGAGAGAGAGAGAGAGAGAGAGAGAGGAATCCAAAGTGGTTAAGCCAAATAAATTAACTAAACATAGTGTTTTGGTGTCTGAGTTATGTGGTTAATACCGTATATACATATATCACACAAATACTTTTGGAGAATGTAGGCTATGTGCATATGCAAGAGAAGTTTAAAAACTAGCATAGTTTGAGGGGAAGAGTGTTATTTTACTGAATAACAGAACAACTTTAGTTCTTCTCCAAATCCTTTTAAGTGACCCTTAGGGCATCAACAATAATATTCCCAAGGCTTTCTCTGCGCACAGAGATAAGCATATTTATTTGTCCTTGATGAAGGTGATTCTCCTACTTCCTAAAGCAGATCTAGTGTCAGCTTTCCTGAACTGCCTTTGGAGTGTCTTGCTCATTGTTGTTGTTAAGTGCCATAGAGTCAGTGTCCCACTCTTAGCTACCCTACCTACAACAGGTGAAACACTATTGTCTGTACGTCTCTGCAATTCATAGGGTTTTCAATGGCAGATTGTTTTGGGGAGTGGGTTGCCAGGTCCTTTTCCCAAGCCTACAGTGCCTGGTATTCACAAGCAGTCTCCCATCCAATTACTAACCAGGCTCCACCCTGTTTAGCTTCTTTGATGGGATCGGATGCTACAGTGGTAGGGCTGCAGGCTGGGTAAAATATATGTAACATAAAATTCACCATTTTAACCATTTTGAAGTGTACGGTTCAGTGGTATTGAATATATTAACATGGTTGTGCAGCCATTAACCTCTCAACACTTTTTCATATTCCCAAAATGAAACTTTGTACCCATTAAACTACTCTTATCTCTGCTCTCTTCCAGGCCCTGGCAACCATGGTTCTGGGAAAACACATAGTATCTATCCTTTTGTGTATGGCTAATTTTACTTAGAATATTGCCTTCAAGTTTTATACATGTTGTAGTTTGAGTCAGAATTTCGTTGCTTTTGAAGACTAAATAGTATATACCACATTTTGTTTATCTATTCATCTATTGATGACATTTGGGCTGTTTCTAATTTTTTTAATAATGCTGTTATAAATATTGGTGTACACATGTTTATTAGAGTCCCTGCATTCAGTTCATTTGCATACATAGCCAGACACGGAACTACTAGATTATATGCTAAGTTTGTGTTTAATTTTTTTCTTCAGTACTGGAAGTTGAATACAGGACCTCACACACAATAGGTAAGCACTCTGCTACTGAGCCACACACCTAGCCATTTTTTATTTTGATGTGCAGTCTTGCTAAATTGCATGAGCTGGACTTTGGTTTTGAACTTTCTGTCCTCCTGGCTCAGCCTCCCCAGTTGCTGGGATTACAGGCATGCACCACTGTACCATAGCTGCATTTAATGTTTTTTCAGGAATTGCCTTAGAGGCTGTATTTCAGAGAGGCTGTGCCATTTTACATCACCCTCAGCAATACACAGGGTTTCAATTTCTTTACACTCTATCAACTCTGGTTATTTTCTTTCTTCTTTTCTTCTTCCCTCCCTTCCTTCTGTTCTCCTTTCCCTTTTTTCTTGGCGATAACTGGGAAGTGATAGCTTGTTGTGATTTTGTTTTGTAGATCCCTATTGATTGGTGATGTTGAGCATCTGAAAAGAAAACTAAAATTATTTTCTTAACTTTCTTAACTTTAAAATTAAATTTAATTCCAAGCAATGCTAGACACAGAGAGTCTAAATGTTTTTTGAAAATCTGCCCAGGAGATCTGATGTTATTTTGTCTTTAAAAAGAGGACTGTTAAAATCACTGCCCACTAATAAATGATTAATTATATTCATTATATAGATAAAAGAGCATCATGATTGCTCTTTTGATTAAAATAATGAAAATATTTTCTACACCTTAGAAATTGCTAATTTACTATCTCTTTTTCCAAATTATATGAACAGCAGATTCTCATTAGGTAAAAAAGGACTGCATTCTAAAATATGAATGAAATATGAACACCAGAAGCAAACAAAAAAGTTATCAAATAAGCAAATTATGGTATTAACTAAAGTACTATTTGAATATTAAGAAATTCCAAGCAGGTAGAGTATATATTTTATTATCTTAATTCTTTTAAACAAGTAGAAGCAACGACAAATTTAAGTCAGTGAAGTGAGTTAATGTTCTCATTTCTTTATTAATGTTCTTTATTAATCTTATAGATAAATAATGGGGAATGTGGTTGGGAAGAACATGAAGAGCAATGTTTAAGGCAAAAGATTATGGTCTATTTGGAAACAGATGGTCTGAAAAATCAAGCTGTATGGAGGAGGGATTGGAGGAATTTTGCTGGTTGGATGTAAGACGGTTATTTTTTTTTCTCTGAATATTTCCATTTGATCAGAAAAAGCTTTGTGGTGATATTTCTGAAACTAGTGATTCCGATGCTGCCAGCCAAGGAGTTTCAATGGTATTCTCTGAAAAGTAGTTTCATACTTCCTTTTCCAAGACAGTAAATTACCCAAACAAAAGTAACATGTGTAGTTTGCTGGAGGCCATATAAAGAAAGAGAGAAATGTGTTTGCGCAGCAACAAAAGACTGTGGCTTTATTGGCAACACCATCAAAGCTAATCCATTTGCTTGCCAAGGCAGTGTGAATCCATTGCAAGATGTGTCAAATCTGTTAGAGAAATAATTTTCCTGGAGCATCCACTTGCAGACTGTAGCTCTTTCTTAAGCCTCCAATTGAGAGGGAAGACTTACTAGGTTGGGGCAGAGCTGCCTTCCCTTCTGTTTCTTTCTTTCTTTCAGAAATTACATAAGTAAGTAACAACTTTCATTCTTGTTGGTCAGCATTTTTTCTATCAAATCACTGTTAAGATTTACTCTGTGAAGCCCTCTCTTTGCTATCTGATTAACAACCACTTCTGATCTTAATGAGTTGGCATCTTTTAAGATGTGATTCCCAGTTATTTTAAACTATGTTAATCTACCACTACTAGAAGTTCTCAACTACTGTTGTGAAGACATTTTGGAAAATTACTAGGATATATTCCAAGTTAGAGAAATTCCACCTCTGACTTCTGATAATATATGCAAAATCTATGTATGTGAGTCAATAGAAATCCACGACAACCTTATTTAGCTTCAATTCAGATTTTGCTGGATCTCTTAAACTCCTCTTTAAAGACAATGAGAGATTGAAGTTAAAGCTCTTTTGCTTGTGAAGATAAACATTTACACTGCAAACCACTGAACATCTTGTTATCTAGTGCAGCCTGCAGCCAACTAGAATGACACCAACAACCAAGAAAAATAAAATCTGGAAAGAATTTATATATCCTATTATAAAAGTCTTGACTTTGAAGCTTAATATAATGGTTTAAAAACTGTGAAAAATTCTATGTTGCAATTTGTGCAATGCAATTCAGTATCTTTCACTTTTCCTTTTTAAAAACATTATTCATTTTACATTTATTGGGATAATGGTCAGTATTTGGGCTGGGATTTAGCTCAGTTGGTAGAGTGCTGCGCTGCAGTCTCTGAGGCCCAAGTTCAATTCCCAGCACCGCAAAAATGGGAGAAGGGCCTGGCAATCCACTCCCAAGGCAATCCTGAAGCACTCAGCCAGTGAAAACCCTATGAGGGTCACTATGAGTCAGATACCGACTCGATGGCACCTAACAACAACAACAACAATTAAATGGAATTCACATAACTCAAACACTGTTGAATTTTAGGAAGTAATAATAGGCTTCAATTTGCATAGAATGTGTTTAATAAAATTCTTATGGAAATATTTTAAAAATATGCTTGAATATTTTTATGATATTGATACCCTTATATTTGCTATGAAGTAATAAATTATCACATTTTAACATACAACAGTGCTATCTACTGTCTTATATCTCACATTTGACTTAAAAATTTAAGTAGAATATAATTTTTGTCCATGATATTTCATGCTATTGCATTCTGTCACTGGGACATGGTATCTTAAAACACTTGTAGAAAATGCTTTAGAACTCTTTGGCCAAAAATGATATGTTTAGTCCTTTTTACTTTATAGGTCCCTGGCCTTTAAAGCCAAGGGGGTAGAAAAGGAGCCACAGAAGTGTAGGAAAATGCTGTACATATTAATTTTACTTCATCTTTTATATTTTGCATTTCTATTATGTATCTCAAAAAGTACAGAATACAGTATTATATTTGTATCTCTAATAAGCTTGTTAAAATATACATATCTTGCCAAGGAACTGTATAAACATGTAAGAAAACCATGTCTTTACACAATACTGAAATCATATCATCCTGGAGAAATACTGAGAACGTACTAAGGATTTGCTTTATAGTCCATGAACCATTTGTTACTGCTTCTATGGAGCAGGTACTTAATAAATATAACTGAATAGTTTTCTAGGACTTAAATTATTCTTCTTGATTATGTACTTTACAAATGACCTGGATAATTATAAAATATTCTCCTCATATTTTCAGTTAGTTGTGTTATCCATACACCATTCAATTTTACAGGTATGTAGACAAGTTTATTTTTGAAATGAAACAATTGTGGGAGAGAATAGTGTGTGTGTGTCTGTGTGTGTGTGTGTGTGTGTGTCTGTGTGTCTGTGTGTCTGTGTATCTGTGTTTAGGGAGAAAATATTTACCAGATTCAAAAAAATTTTGTCCAGGATTTTTTTTGTGTGTATATTATAATATCTAATGTTTTTACATTTAAACATGGTCAGAGAAGTCTTAGACAATTTTAAATTTATGTAAAGATTGTGGAAGTTACAGATGTATGTATGATTCTAGACCATTTTATACATACAAACAATATACCTAAGTGCATTTTCTCCTGACATTTGCCTTTGAAATAATATTTGGTGCATTTTTGTAATCAAAATTCAACATAATAGATACTATTGTTTTGTGTTAAGTTCTCTGGTTCAGTAAATCAATTTGCTTTTTTGACATCCATAAGTTATTCCCAACATAATCACTGACTCAATATATTAGTTTTATCCCTTACAGAAATTGATTAATTACTAGTATAGTGTAATTAATTACAGTAAATACTAGCAACCTATTAATAATCAGTGCCCAATATTTTATTAATTACTACATTTAATTTCTATGTGATTCTTATAAGGTGAATTATATTAATCTATTTTTATATAAGGAAACAATTTCATAAAGTCAAATAACTTTCTCAAATCTATAATGCTAGTAATGGAATGTTCAGATGTGAACTCTATTGTGAATGACTTCAGATTCTATCAGAGAAAAACCCTTTCCTATGGCTATAGTGCAAGTCTTAGATTAGTCCTTTTTTAAGTTAAAACTACAACCGGTGATAAAGTTGGGAATATAAAATCACTATTCCTGAGAAAGCATTTTTAATTGAACATTAAAGATGGTGATATAATCTATCATTTATCTGTTTAAAAGCTATTTTTTGTGGTTAAAATTAAACTATTGTTCTAAATTAAAGTTACCTTAAGTCATGTTGTTGCTGTTGTTAGGTGCTGTCAAGTCGAGTCTGACTCATAGGGTTTCATATTCTTGATTTATTGTTATTATTTATTGATTCAAAGTAATATTTGTTGGTTTCTTTCTACTTGGAAAATTCTGCTTTCTCCCTCAAAATCTGATTTCCTAGCACTGCAGGTAAAAATTTTGAAGGTAAATTTTAAAAGTTTAAAAACAAAATATTTTCTAAAACTAGATTTTTAGAGGTGATTTGTTCATAGGAAATACAACTAACTAATTTAATAATTTCTTGCATTCTTACTGTAAATGCTACAGTAATTGCTTGGGTTTATAGACGAATGACTTATTCTTCTCTCTCAGAGACAGATATGTGTGCAATTATGTAATTAACTATAATAGGATGATAAACACGATAGCAGTTGGGTTTACTGGGTGCCATGTGTGTACTGGAAATGGGGTGATGAAGATTTCATGATGACCACTTGAGGCTTGAAGTTTTTCATTAATTCTTTAAGCTTGTGAAAAACAGAGCATGTTATTCCCTTTTGGTTTTCAATCCCCAGCTCTTTGCACATGTCATTATAATATTTGAGTTTATCTTCTTGAGCTGCCCTTTGAAATCTTCTGTTTAGTTCTTTAGCTTCATGGTGTCTTCCTTTTACTTTACCTGCTCCATTTGCCAGGGAAAGTTTCAGAGTCTCTTTTGACATGTAATTTGGTCTTTTCTTTTTCTCTTGTCTTTTTAATAACTTTTTTGTTTTCATCATGAATGCCATCTGTGATATCATGCCACAACTTGTTAGGTCTTCAATCATTTGTGTCTACTGCATCAAATGTATTCTTGAGGTGGTCTTTGAACTCAGGTGGGATGTACTCAAAGTTATCTTATGGCTCTTGTACACTTGTTCTAATTTTCTTCAGTTTCAGGTTGACTCTGCATTTGAACAGTTGATACTCTGATCCATAGTCAGTACTTGCTGACTTTTTGCATTGAGCTTTTCTATCATCTCTTTCCACAAAGGTAGTTAATTTTGTTCCATAGGATTAATTCCATGAGTATAGTCACCACTTATATTAGTGAATAAAATGTATTTGCAATGAAAATATCATTGGTTTGACAAAGTTTTATCATGTGATTCCCAACATTGTTTCTGTCAGCAAAGCCATATTTTCCAATTACTGAGCCTTTTTCTTTGTTTCCAACTTTTGCATACCAGTCAGCAGTAATTATTCATGCACCCTGACTGCATGTTCAATCAATTTCAGACTCCAGCTCTAGATAAAAATCTGCCCTTTCTTCATTTGTGGCCTTAGTGGTGGGTGTGTAAATTGGAATAATAGTCATATTAACTGGCCTTCCTTGTAAGTGTATGGATATTATTCTATCACTGGCAGCATTGTACTTCAAGTCTGATCTTGAGATGTCTTTTTTGGTGATAAATGCAACCCTATTTCTCCTTAAGTTTTTATTCCTGGCATAGTATACCTTATGATTATCTGATCCAAAATGGCCCATGACAGTCCATTTTAACTCACTGATGCCTACAATGTTGATGTTTATGTGCTCCATTTCTCTTTTCAAAATTCCTAATTTTCCTCTTGTGCACTTCCTCCCCCTGACAAGAGGGTAAGGGGGAACTTATCTGTGCAATGTACAACAAAATGAATATATGAAAATGTTACAATGAAATGCATGTCAGAATGAAACACATTAAGTTGTACATTAAAATTTTCCAAAAAAATAAATAAAAATTCCTAATTTTCCTAGATTCGTACTTTATACATTTCACATTCCAATTATTAATGATTATTTACAGTTGTTCCTTGTTAACTTAAGTTCTGCCACATCAGCAAATGGAGGTCCCTGGGGCTATACACCATTCCGTCATTAAGTTTGAGTCTACTTTTGGGAGGCAACTCTTCCCTAGTCATCTATTGAGTGCTTTCCAACACGAGGAACTCATTTTCCAGCACTATATCTGACAGTGTTTCTCTGCTATCCATGGGGTTTTCAATGGCTAATTGTTTTGGTAGTGAGTTAGCCAAATCCTTTCTCTCTAGTCTGTCTTAGTCTGAAACCTGTTCACTATAGGTGACCTACTGGTTTCTGTAATACTGGTGACATAGCTTTCGGCATCACAGAAACATGCATGCCCCCACCATGCAACAAACTGATAGGCAAATGAGGGTGTATTACAATAAGACCTTGGAAATGCATATAACAAAAATATTTTATTAACCATACTATGGAAGACAAAAGAAAAATCTTAGTAAGTAATGTAATAAGGAAGAAACTAGATCTATATAGTAAAAACATGAAGTCTTATTGACAGATATACCATATGCAGAACATAAAGAATATCTCTGCAAATGGAAGATTATTCATTTGGATGAAAATAACCTGATATCATAACAATAAATTTAACAAATTACTAATTAGAATCTCAACAGATGTTTGGAACTGAATAAATGGTAGCAAAATTTACACAGAAGAATTAATGTCCAAAGATAATCAAAATAATAAAGGGAGACTTGCCCTATAAAATAGTATGTCATAGCAGAAAACACCCCAACAGAATTCACTATGGTATTAGAATAGGCATAAATAAATACATTATAGAACACAATATTGAATCCAGAAAATGATTCCAGTGTGTATGAAAATTTAATATAATGGCCTTTCAAAATAGGGTAACTAAGTTGGCTCTTGCTCAGCTACCTATTTTTCTGGAAGACAACAAAATAAGTTAGAATTCCCATCTTATAGAATATAGAAATTAAATTCCAACTGAAGTAAAAACCTACATGTAAAATAAAACAATAATTTTATTAAAAAAATCCAGGGAAAATGATTTCATCTGAAATATGTAAGTTAAAGGAAAAGTGTTTAATCCAAATAAGAAAGAATTATGTAACTATAGATGGATGTTGTTAACTATATAATATAAAATTACAAAGCTATAAAATACAAGCAATAAACAATGTATTTGTTAAGATATTTGAATGTAATGGATGCATGCTTAATATTACTGCATTTATATATGTCCTGAAAATTTACTTTAAATTGATATTTGTAAACCCCAAGAGAGAATAGATATAGAATAACAATTTCCAGGAGACCAAACAAATAGCCTATAATGTTAGGAAAAGCTTTAAGCTCATCTGTATTCCAGGAAATTTGATAATATAACAGTACTTAATATTCACCACTTACCAATGATTGAAAAAAGAGAGAAAAATAAAGTGTGGTAACAACTTTTGGTGGAGAGATATGGGTAAAGGGACTATTCACAAAAATGTGAAATGTTACAGCCAGTTTGCAAAGCTGTGGGGAAACAGTACTCAAATCTATTTATGTCCATCATTATTTTTCTTTCTATCTATCCATCTATCTATCTATCTATCTAGGTGGCTACCTAGCTGTCAATCTGTATTTTAAAAATTTCCTGAAAATCATTCTCATTGAAAGAATAACACTCATCTGTTTGGGTAGATCGAAAAGGAAATGAAATGATTTGAATCAATCTTCATAGCAAAATCCTGGAGATATTATAAATCATGATGTAATAAATTATGTATAATGGGAGAATTATATGGCAATCCACTCCTGAAGCAATCTAAAAACAATCAGCCATCGAAAATCCTATGAGGTTTGCTATTTTTTGGACCAGACTCTACAATACCTAACAGCAATAAAATTATGTACATCTAAATCCTAGACTATTATGCAGCAATCCCACATAGAGTTATACTGGTTGATTTGAAAAATTTCATGAGGTGTTTTCATAGAAGATAGCAAGATAAAAGAAATATATGTATTCAATATTCCATGAAAAACCCTGGCCAACCTTATATAATGGTGTATATATGTGTCATGTGTATTCATATATGATTATATGAGTATTAAAATATGTGTTTGAATGTGTTAATGGTGTAAATATTCTTTATCTTGGGGGAAAGGAACCAAAGTAAAAATAAGTGAGGGGAAAAATAAGAAAAAATATTGTACTATGAAAGTCCTAAAGAATATGATTTGATACCATTTATGTATTAATATGAAGGTGTTTATATGTGTAATTATACAAATTTCAAAGAAAATTATGAAAACAAAAACATTTGTGATACGTATCTGTGTTATCATGTACTATAAAAATGATAAAACATGTTTTGAGCATCTTAATTTTATCATGGAGTTTCTGTCACATGCATGTTGCTATTTGTTTTTGGTCATTGGGTTGACAAAAATACCTTTAAAAATATCACTCTTATTTCTATGAATATTTAAAGGAAATCAAATATGCAATGAAGCTTTGTTGAAGCCACATCTTTAGAAGAACTCATACTGCAGGAATAGGCCTTACAATAGCTTGAAGCCCAGACTCAACAACGCAAAATGGAAATGACGATCATTTTCTTGAGTTCTTTCATTCAAGAAATGTTCAGAATTGCATCAGGGTTGTTACCAGCACTTACATTTGGTGAGTAGAGTTAAAAGGATCCAGGAAGTTATATGGGCTCCTGAGAATAAACAGATACAAGGTTTTCAGAATGTTGTTATGTGCTGTCTAGTTGGGTGTGACTTACAGAGACCCTGTATACAACAGAAAGAGATAGTACCCAACACTGTGCCATGCCTGGCACTATTGTCAGGGCCTCTCTGCTATTCATAGCGTTTTCAGTGGCTGATTGTTTCAGGGTTGCTACGGGAGTGGGCTACCAGGTCCTTCTCCCATTTTTGCAGTTATGGGAAATAAATCCAGAGCCTCAGAGAGTACAGAGTGGACTCTACCAACTGAGCTAACACCGGTCCTTTTCAAAATAGCCAAATGGAATTTTAATCTGAGATCCTATTGGCAACTGAGCTCCCAGAAATACATCCAACTTGAAATATGCTCCTGGTCTCCAGTTCTGATTATTTTTCTATATGCAGATCCAGTATAATTTTCTTTGACAGTGTTATAGAATTTGTACCTTTTTTTTTTTTTTCTACTACAGCAATGAACACAAGGGCTCACGCATACCTTGCAAGTGCTCGGCCATTGAGCTGTACTCTCAGCTACCTTTTAATTTTTATTTTTAAATGAGACAGAGTCTTACTAAGTTATGCAGGCTGCCTCTGGTGTTGAACCTACAATCCTCCTGCCTCTGTCTCCTAGGTCACTGGGATTAGAGGTGTTTGCCACTATGCCAGCTGGAGCTTGTATTCTTTACCTGTGCATGTCATTGTACATGTTAGTGAGCACTGCCTTCATTCATTTACTCAACAAATATCTGTTGAATGCCTGCCCCAGGCTAGGCACAGTGCTAGACGCACTTTGTGTGTAAACTTCTATTATGGCAGATTTGTTTTGTAACTTCAGTACATCTGCTCCCTGGAAAAACTTCAAGACATACTTGCCCACCTTTGTAATATAAATAGCTTCCTATAAAGTGTTCGTACAATGGGTGTGCTAAAGAAAGTGCTACTTATTATAGTGCAGTAGAGTGCCTTACACTGCATTCTGTACAACAATAAATACTGTAGAGTGTTCTAGTGCATTTGATGATATCTGGCCAGCTTACCCATAATAACTCTGACTTCATTGTGGAAGAAGGGACTTCTATGCAAGGCATAAAACCCAATTGATTTTTATGAAATAAGATGCTATGAAGAAGAAATACATTAAGTGTACTGTATCACAATAATTCTACCTTGTACGCTAAATGGCTTTTGGAAACATTGTTGAAAATGCTGTCACTCTTCTGAGCATACATAAAAGAGCAAGATAAGGCCAGTAATTTAAAAGTCGATGCTATTCCTATTAAAGAATTTCTTTCCTCAATTAATATAGCATTTTCTCCTGTGTCAGTTAAAAACAAAATCCAAAATAGCTTTATATAACATGATCAGACAGAGTAACTTATGTTGATTATACTAATTTTCTTTATTGAATTTTAGGGTGCTGTCTTTAAATCTGTTATGTGTATTTTAAATGATTCATTTTTGTTTAGGCCGCATTTTTCAATTGTTTTAATGTTAATTTATTTCCAAAAACCAGTTTGGCCAAATTGAGTAAATACTGAAAATGATAATATAGGACTGCAGACAGGAAAATCAAGTCATCTGCTTTCTGAGAGACAATTTTTCTGTAGTTTGTTAAATCAGACAAAATTGTGCAATGAATTTTGCTAGTTGGATTAATGGTGTTATTTGTTGTGTGAATTGGGTGAGTAGAGTAGATAAAAAACCAACTAGCTGAGGAACAAGTCAATCAGTCAACTATCCCACATGAAAAAGATGATGCTCGTATGCTCCCCAGGGGAATATTTTTGAGAGTCACTGCAAAGTAGCTAAAATTATGTGGAAGATTCTTGGATATAGACATTTTAATTTTTATTTCTCATGATACTAAATGAAGTCATGGACCAGTTTTGTATTTGTCATGTAAATGCTAAGTGAACATATGATTGAATCAAAGAAGAAATGAAAGAGAAATGCTATTAAGAAATCTCTTCTTATTGTGGTAAAGTAGCATATATTTCATTGACACTTGAGATATCTATTTTGAACAAAGCTTCTTACAAGTTTTAGGAAAACTATTGGCTGGTAATATCATATATGTGAGATACAGACACACACACACGTGTGTGTGTGTATGTGTACGTAAGTGTGCCAAAATACACATACATATTTATGAGATGTTATGTATGCATTATTTTTCAAAGTTGAATTGGTATGTGTAGCATGATGTTTGCTCAAATGATGACATTAATCAAATGAATGCTTGTACCACCATGCTACAATCAGGATAGTCAAAGAAAATGGTAGAAATTCAACTGTATTTCCAGGAACATAAAACCATTTTGAAGTCGTATTTGAAATCTTAGAACATTGTGGGAGTATAATGACAATGGAGGCGTGAATATACAATAAAATCTCCAACATGCCTAAAAATTCCATGAATTTGTGATACGTTTGAGATATGTGATACTGTCTGTGATGTGCATAAGGGGAGATCCAGGAGGCCTCACACAGCAACATGTCCTGTTGCTTCTGCTATGGTGATATAACAGTTTACATGCTCACAAGTAAAGTCTACGAAATACTGTATATGTGAGACAGCAGTTAGCAGAATTAGCATATGATGCATTCTTTATATAGCAATGTGGAAGAGTTATGTCCTAAGATGTGTAAACATTATTTGGAATGCTCTCTTTATATTTTCTGACACTGAAATAAACTTCAGGAAATCTATCTCATTAACATAAGACCTTAGATATCTAAGACATAGCTATCTATGGATGTTCCCTTTAATGTTGCTGTTGTTGTTAGGTGCCATCAAGTCCAGTCCAACTCATAGTGACCCTAGGTACAACAGAACAAAATACTCCTCTATTCAGTGTGAGGGACATGATCATTTTTATGTTTAAGCCCATTGTTGCAGACACTATGTCATTCCATCTAGTTGAGTGTCTTCCTTTTTTTCATTGACCTGTCACTCTCCCAAAGATGATGTCCTTCTCCAGGTCCTTCCTAACAACATGTCCAAAATACATCAGACTCAGTCTACCCATCCTTGCTTCCAACGGGCACTCTGCTTGCACTTCTTCTAGGACAAATTTGTTGGTTTGTTTGCAGTCCATGGTATATTAAATATTCATTTCAAGCACCATAATTCAAAAGCATCAATTCTTCTCCCGTCTACCTTATTTAATGTGCAACTTTCAAAACCATGTGATGCAACTGAAAAATCATGGCGTGAGTAAGGCACACCTTGTATTCAATGTGACAAATTTACTTTTCAATATTTTAAAGAGGTCTTTTGCAAAAGCTTTCCCCAATGCAATGTGTCCTTTGATTTCTTGCCTGCGGGTTCCATGAGTGTTGATTGTAGATCCAAGTAAAGCAAAAATCTTGGCCAACCTCAATCTTTTTTCCATTTATCATGAAATTGCACACTGACTCAGTTGTAAAGATTTTTGTTTTGTTGACCTTGAGCAATGCATATTGAACGCTGTGTTCTTTGATCTTCATCAGTCAGTGTTTCAAGTTGTCTTCACTTTCAGCAAGCAGAATTGTGTCAGCTACATAATGGAGGTTGTTAATGAGTTTTCCTCCAATTGTGATGCCGTGTTCTTCATAAAGTCCAGCTTCTTGGATTATTTGCTCAGCATAGAGATTGGAATGGTGCAGAGAAAGGATACAGCCTTGACACAAGTCTTTCTCAACTTTAACCAGGCAGTGTTTCCTTGCTCTGTTCAAACAACTGCCTCCTGGTCCATGTACAGACACCTCATGAGTACAATTAAGTACTCTGGTTTTTCCATTATTCATAATATTATCCATAATTTATTATGGTCCTCATAGTCAAGTACCTTTGCAAGGTAGATAAAATAAGCTAGACACCTTTCTTATATTCTTTGCTTTTGGTTAATATCCATCTGACATCAGCAATGATGTCTGTGGTTCCACACTCTCTTCTGAATCTGGCTTGATTTTCTGGCAGTTCCTTGTCTATACATCATTGTAGTCACTTTTGAATGATCATTAGCAAAATTTTTCTTGTGTGTGATATTAATGATTTCATTCAATAATTTTCACATTTTCTTGGATTCCCTTTCCTGGGAATAGGCACAAATATGGACCTCTGCCAGTCACCTGGCCAGATAGCTGTTTTCCAGATCTCATGGCATAAAGAAGTGAGCATTTCCAGTGCTGTATCTGATTGTTGGAACAACTCTATTGGTATTCCATCAATACCTGGAGCCTTGTGTTTTGCCAATTCCTTCAAAAGAGCTTCCATGTCTTTCTTCAGTACCATTGGTTCCTGATGATATGCAAACTCTTGAAATGGTTGATCATCCACCAATCCTTTTTGATATAATGACTCTGTATTCCTTCCATCTTCTTTTGGTGTTTCCTGCACATTTAATATTTTCCCTGTAGAATCTTTTAGTATGGCCATTCAGGGCTTGAAATTTTTCTTCAATTCTTAAGCTTGAGTTAATAAAGCATATACTTTCCTTTTGGTTTTCTATCTCCAGCTCTTTGCATATGTCATTATAATATTTGAGCTTGTCTTCTTGAGCTGCCCTTTGAAATCTTCTTCAACTTCATCATGCCTTCCTTTTCTTTTAGCTGCTCAACATTCAAGGGCAAGTTTAAGAGTGTCTTTTTATATGTTATTTGGTCTTTTCTTTTTTTCCTGTCTTTTTAATAACCTTTTGCTTTCCTCATGAATGATGTATGTGATATCATGCCACAACTCATTTGGTCTTCAATCATTTGTGTCTACAACCTCAAGTCTGTTCTTGATGTGGTCTCTGCACTCAGGTGGGACATACTCAAAATCCTACCTTGGCTCTTATAACACTTGCTCTAATTTTGTTCAGTTTTAGTTTGAATCTACATATAAGCAGTTGATGGTCTGATCTCTAATCACCACCTGGTCTTGTTCTGACTTTTGATATTGGGCTTTTCCATTGCCTCTTTCCACAAATGTAGTCAATTTAATTCTTGTATGTTCCATCTGCCTGCAGCCATACCTCTGTGGCATCTGATCCCATTAGATCTCCGAAGCTAAGCAGGGTTAGGCCTGGTTATGACTTGGGTTGGAAGCTACCTGGGAACACCAGGGGCTGTAGGCTTGGGAGAAGGACCCGGCAACCCACTCCCAAAAAACAATCAGTGATTGAAAACCCTACGAATAGCAGAAAAGCACTAACAATAATCTTTCGCCTGTTGTGTGTAGGGTCACTGTGAGTCAGATGCTGACTCTATGGCACCTAACAGCAACAACAATGTTCCATCTGGAGAATTCAATCTGTGTGGTCACTCTTTATGTTGGTAAAAAATGCATTTACAATGAAAGGGTCATTGGTCTGATCAGATTATATCATGGGTTCTCCAGCATTGTTTCTGTCACCAAGGGCACATTTTCCAACTACTGATCCTTCTTGTTTCCAGCTTTTGGATTCCAGTCAGCAGCAATTATCAGTACATCCTGATGGCATGTACAGTCTATTTCAGATTGCAGAAGCTGGTAAAAATATGCCCTTTCTTCATTTGTGGCTTAAGTGATGGATGCATATTTTTGAATAATAGTCATATTAACTGGCCTTCCATGTAGATTGTATGAATATTATTTTATCACTGACAACATTGTACATCAGGACATATCTTGACATGTCTTTTTTGATGATGAATGCAATGCCATTTCTCTTCAATCTGTCATTCCCAGCATAGTAGTGCATATGATTATCTAATTCCAAATTGTCCACGCTAGTCCATTTTAATTCACTGATGTCTAGAATGTCTATGTTTATGTGCTCTATTTCCCATTGAGGATTACTAATTCTCCTACATTCATACTATATACATTCTGAATTCCAATTTTTAATGGATGTTTACAGTTATTCCTTCTCATTTTGAGTTACACCACATCATTAAATGGAGGTCCCTGAGGTTTTATGCCATTGCCATCATTAAAGTCAACTCTACTTTGAAGAGGTAACTCTTCTGTAGTTGTCTTTTGAGTGCCTTCCAATCTAGGGGACTCCATTTGTGGTACTTAATCTGACAGTGTTTCTCTGCTATTCATAAGGTTTTCAATGGCTAATTGTTTTGTGAATGGGTTACCAGGTCCTACTCCCTAATCTGTCTTAGTCTGGAAGCTCAGCTGTCCACCATGGATGACCCTGTTGGTATCTGTAATACTGGTAGCATAGTTTTCAGCAACACAGCAATATACAAGCCCTTATAGTAAGGCAAACTGACTGACATATGGGGGGTTCCTTTTAATACTGTTTGTCAAAATAGAAATACAGGAAGGAGGCATTATTTGGAAATAAGACATTATATATCTACCTTATGCCACATTTTACAGCTATTAAAAATCATGAATTATATTTATGCCAGCTCATTTTGCAAGGTCTCATCAAGATACTTTTAAGAGAAAAAAGGCAACAAAACAAAGAAATGTCTGATTTATTTTTTGTGAAACAGTTGCAAAATCCCCACGTATCATTGTAAATGAGTATGTAAGAGCAGGAAAAATAAAGTTAAGTAAAGAACTTCATTATATGAGTAACCTAAGGGTGGCAATATGAAGATATTATGTGAATGTAAGTGGGAAGTTACCAAAAACAATTATTAATGATCATTGAAAACAAAACCACTACATCTTTTATATGATCTCATTTATCTGAAATCTCATATACCTGTCTATGGTTCTGCACAAAGTATTACAAATTATTTTGGTCTGCAGAATGTTAATGGTAATTATTTTAGAGTGGTAGAATTACAAAGCACATTTTACTTTTTTGATTTATGTATTGCCTGACTTTTTACTTTATTTACACTGTTTGAAATTTCAAACTATCAAGAAAAATGATAAAACTATATTTATCTTAAAAATTAAATGCTTAGAGTGAATTCCTTTCTGGTTGTTCCAAATAATAATGATTTCCAACCTACTGGTAAACCAAACAACAAGAGAAATATATATGTATATATATATATATATATATATATATATATATGTGTGTATGTATGTGTGTGTGTGTATATATATATATATACACATATATATATAAATATATATTTATATGTTTATATGGGGGGTCCTCAGAAAACTAAAAATGAAACTACACTATGATCCAGCCATACCACTTCTAGGTGTATACTCAAAACAGTGTAAGTCGACATGCAGCAGATTTACTTGCACACTCATGTTTATTGTGGCACTATTTATAATAATCAGGTTATGAAATCAGCCTAGGTGTCTAACAATAGAATAATGGAAAAAGAAAATATGGTAAATATATCCTATCAAGAGTTTTATTCAGTCACAAAGCATGAAATTATGTCATTTGCAGGAAAATGAATGGAACTGATAATCAGGCTAAGTGAAATAGGACAAATTCAGAAAGACAAGTAACGTATGTTTTCTCTAATATGCAGAATCTACATAAACAAACAAACAATCAAAAAACCCTTCCAGGTACCATGGCCCATGTCTGTATTCTCAGCTATTTGGGAGGTGAAGGCTGGTGAAATGTAAGCTTGATAGCAGACGTTGCCCACTCAACATAAGAAATAAAAAAATGGCTCAGGGTGCAGCTCAGTAGTAGCGCTGTTTTCTAGCATGCACAAGACCCTGAGTTCAAGTCTCAGAACTGGAAAATAAAAACAAAAAGCAAAAACAAACAACAATATGTAAACAAACAAACAAGATATGAAAGTAGAAAGAGGACTACGTGGGAAGAGGTTAGGAAAGGGAAAAGGACAAATGGGAGGTGAAGAGGGTATGAAATTGGGGACTGGGGGCATGAATATGATCAAAGTACACGACATCCATGTTTGAAAATGGCATAGTGAAACTCATTTCATACAATGAATATATGCTAATTATATATGTTCGTGAGAAATGACTTTTGAAAACACAATTCCTCCTTTCATGATCTACTTTTCCTTTAAACATCAAAATTTTCTTAGGCTGTATAGAAGTAGAAATAGGTAGCCTAAGCATTTCCTAAAACTGATCTCAACATAGAAAGTAGGCTCAGGCAAGTTATATTCAATAACTTCCTTTCTGTAGATGTAAAGTTTTCCTGAGGTGAACTGACCTCTCAAAGAATGAGCCTATGGTGATTCAAAGCTGAGGGAAGAAATTTCCTCTTTCCCCCTGAAACATTTTCTTGAAAAATATCCCTGTAGCCTATACCCCAGCTTATTCAACCTCTCCCCACTGATGAGCCTTCAGTTTTTCCCAAGGTAGAAAGAATTTTTCTCTTCATACTTGCCGTGTTTAACAAATGAACTTCTCAGTTGTGATGATGAGGTGGCTTGAAGGCTCTGACCCAGGCTTGCCACCAAGTCCAGGCTATGAGCTGCCCTGCTCAGCAATATGAAGGCTATGCTACAACATAACAGAAAGCCCTGGGCCCTGACATCAGGCAAGATACAATTGTAGTCCCTGAGCCACCTCTCAGGAGCTGTGAAATCTGTAAATTCTGACATCTTGTTTTTTTTCTTCTATAAAGTGACTTCTATCAAGGCTCAGTTATGCCTTCTCACAAAAATGTAGAAAAGTTTTAATGAACTGCATCTATTAGTACTTGCCCCATTCTCAGGTACTTCATAATCACTTGATAAATGATAGCCATTGTTGTTTTATTTTATGTTTCTTTATTCTTACATGTGCTCACATTCTCAGAATGTGCTGATGATAGAATATGAGCATGAGCATTATTTATGTTAATGAAAGGGCTATTCTTATTTTTTTACTACCTAAAGTTCTATGAATCATAACATATTAATAATTTTCCATTAATTGGGAAGAGTGGGGTAAGCAGAGTTGATTCAGGATAACAAAATATACCTGAATGCATTTTCTATGTATACCATAGTGATCTTAGTTGGACCTTACATAATGAATGTGCAGAAGAAAAGAATAAATGATATATATGTATATATTTTTAAACCAAAGATCCAGTGAAAATGATCATGATGCTGTTGAGCACTGAATCATTAATCATCACTTGCATAGCTGAGAAAATGTTCCAATTCTTGCCAAATGCAGTGTTTACTGAAAAGAGGCCAACATTTACCACTAAAGATAACATGCTCAGAGAAGTAAAATGAAGCACAGAATTAATTTTGTGTATATTAAATATGTTTCTGGAAGCCATTTAATTTGTGATTTGAACGTTAGAACTACTAAATTAAGGCAGTGTATGTGAGGAATTGTCTTTCCTACTAAATTGCACTTGTTAAACATTTGCATTTTTTCTGCAGAAACAAACACTAAAACAAAGTAGCAGCTTACATTGGTTCTCCTATTTCTTAAAAGCATCAGAAAAATTGGAATTATTTTTTCAGTACAAAGAAAGATCTTATAGTGACATATTTGTTTTTTTAAAATAATTCATATTTGTCAAGATATTGAGAAACAAAGCAAAAGAAGAGAAACAAAATCACTAATAGTCTCATTACCCAAATATACATTTAATGATTTGGTGCATTTTCTTCTATTATTATTATTATTATTATTATTAGTAGTAGTAGTAGTAGTAGTAGTACTGGTAGTTAAACTCAGGGCCTTGCGCATGCTAGGCAAGTGCTATACCACTGAGCTATACTCCTAGCTCCTTTTCTCTCTATGTGTTTCATTTTGTGACAGGGTCTCTCTAAATTGCACAGGCTGCTTCCGGCCTGGACTATGTAAGCCTTCTGCCTCAGCCTCCTAAATTACTGAGATTACAGGCATGTGTCACAATGCTCAGCTTCTATTCTGTTTTTCCCGAGGTTAAATTGTTTGTCTATATAGCTGTACTCTTGCTGTTTGTGCATGTTTTTCTTACAGCCAGCTTAAAATCTTTGAGTAGTTAATTAAAATAAACATAGCATTAACTCAGTGACTTTATATTTTCTATTTGCACACATAATGGGTTAAGAGTTATCTTTTCTGATACAATGTTCTGTTCTCTGTTAGGCTGCAAAAACAATGTGCCTAAAAATCATATAGTCTGATGGGAAAATAATTTAAGTGCTATGTAAACGAATTTGACCCTTTTTCTGTAAATTGGACAACTTTTCAGGTAACCCTGATTTGGATGTTGAATTTGATTGATAACTATATTCAAAATGTAATATTTGGTATAGGAAATTGCCCATCATCATGCTTTTAAAGAAAATTAAAGTACTATTGTGTTAAATCTGTTTATTCTGTGACAGCATGAAAGGTTACAGGGGCACAAAGTCTTAGTTAATTCTCTTATATTCCTCTTAAACTATGGCTTCTTTTCATTTACCATACTGTAATGAAACATTTGGTTACTGTCACTTGTAGGCATTAATTGCCAGGAAATGCATATTTAAATAGCTCATATTTTAGAGCACTTTAGTGATCACAGGATTTTAAACACTATCTACTTTAGATTAAGATGTCAAAAGTATCCAAACTTGTGAAGTGTGATGTGAAATAGTCCATGTGCTGGACAAGAATAATCTCAATAGAAAGTGATTACAAAATCACCACTGTTTTCCCTGCACTTTACAGCTAATTTTTAATATTCAGTTAAGAAGCCTGGTTACTAGGCTCAGTTGCTGATCAAAATCTCTAAAAAAGCGTAATTTGTTTGACCCTTGTAACCTGCTAACTTTGATTTTATTTGATCTTGTGACTAATCCAATTGATTGAGCTGGGGAACCCAGCCTAACATTATTATTTTTATTATTATTATTTATTGAGAGTGCCTATAAAAGCTGAGTTACATTTCCTTGGGATATTGATCTTTGTTAAAAGGGAAGTGAGCTCAGAGAACCTTTGACCTACATTAAATCTTTTTTTATTTGCCAACATAAACAGGAACTAATCATAGGTGCAAAGGATTAACAGACATAGGAGACTAGATTATACATTTTAAACTTTACTTTGGAGACCTGAGGGAATGCTTTAGTGTAGAATTGGATTAACCTTTTGACACTTTCTTTAAAGTACCTCAAAAGTTATATGGCTTTGTTTCCCAGGTGGGTGGGTACTCACTTAATGGTATAGGTTTTGTGGCATATAAACTCTTAAGTTTTACTGAGAATATGAAATAAAAAAAATCATCATTTGTCAATCTCTAGTTACCTTTATGCAGCTCTTTTCAATAAAGAAGACAGTACAACTTCAATAGCACTAGTCCTGAGCTCTGTTCATGCCCCTTTCTTGGAGCATTTCGAGATAGCTGGCTTTTGCCAAGAACATTTCATAGTGGATCAATATGGTTCTTTTTAGCGAATTCAATTTAAAATATTTTCCAAATTTAAAATTTAAAAGATTTTCCAAATTTAAAAGATTTTCCAAAATAAATCTTTTAAAAAATTGCAGGTAGCTTTTGGTGTACCTCATTTACATAGATTGGATAAAGAGATATCATGTCTGATATTATTCAAGTATTTTTTCTTTGCCTTATCTACTATTTATTTCTTCTTTTAACATGAAAAATGGGTTACTTCTTGCATTAGTATTGATCTACACTTATTCACTAATTGGCTAGATAAAAGGAAAATATGAGAATTTTAAAGTAAAAATTAAACTTCTGATATAAAAGTACAGAAAAACCCTACTTTGAATTATTTTACTCAGAAAATTATACAGAAATAATTTTTTCTTTTATTTTTCTTGTCTTTTTGATTATTTTTTCCTTGTACCCATTTTTTGTCCTTTAATAAAAATCGTTTTATATAAATCCTAATTAACACAAGTACTGTTTTAAATTAGTAGGACTTAAAAATTTTTAAATTTAATTTTGACATACTGTTTTGGAATTTCAACACCACTTAAACATTCAAATATACTTTTCCTTAAGTGAAAGAGGCTTTCTCTAGATACATTAAAGTATTTCATACAATATTTTCCAATTTGGTATTGATTTTTTGCATAATATTTTACCATAAGATTATTCTCTTGTGAAGCTACGTTTGCCAAACATTTTACATTAGCCTCAAATTGTGATCATGTCATAGAATGTTTATATAAATTCTACTTAGCCTTTTCCTCTGTGTCTGAAGCATTCTAGGTGATGAACAGAGGAAGTCGAAAAGTGTCTGAGCATCTTCTGCTTGCCTAGCACTAAGCATTATGAAAAAAAAGAAAAATAAAAAAAGGTTGATACACAGTTCCTAAACTTTACCCAGATTTGTCCTGGAAATAAAAGCATATGGTTATTGAAAGTATTTTTGCTCTATCTTTGGACAAATTTCCTGATAGTATCTAAGTAAGATCCTAAGAAAATCAATAGAACTCTCCTAGTAGCTGGGTTCATAGTGAGGTAGTATGTTTTCAGAGACCCTATCTCTGTGAAACTGACCAAAGTCACAAATATGATTAATTCTCCATTTCCTTGATACTGTCCTTAACTAAAATGAGACAAAAATGTCAAATTTCCTTTAATATAATATGATTTTGTTGCTAATGCTTCGTTCTGTAATTGCTGTTCTTTTTGGTTAGATGTAATGTTCACATTTAAACTTTGTATACATTATTCCTCCAACTTTTGTCATTATTTTTACATGTTTTCAATTATTTCTATTCCATATTGTAACCTACCAGTCAATACTTAATAATTTATTTAGCACCTTCTTTATGTACCTAATAATCTTTCTGTTGTCCAGCTTCAAAAAGAAACAAATGATTGATTTTGTTCATTGAGGTTAAGATGTTGTGAAGTAGATAGACATACCAAAAAGCCAGATGCTAAATCACTGCAATTTATGTAATCTTTCAGATTACTTCCCATGATTTTTCTTTTTCTTTTAATTTTTTTTTATTTAAAAAAGCCACCTGTAAAATATTTAATCTTACCATTCCATTGACACTTTTCATTCCTACTGTACTTCCACTTCAAAGAAAATAGTTATATAGTATCTTGTATACAAGTGAAATTTTTATGTTGGCTCTGATGCTGCTGCTAAATGTATAGCATAATGTATAGAATGTTTTTTTCATCATTCCAAAGGGGATGGTAACATAAACATGGTCCCAACGAAGAAAAGACCCAAAAGAATAAAAAAAGTTAGTGTTAATGACTCATTCCCATTTGTGTTTAATTTTTGACACAGCCTGCTATGCTGTCTGATTTTAAAACAATTTTTTAAAAAATTCTTAGGTGATTATTGAAAAACACCAATATGGATCACAACAAACTTATATGTTGGTATGTGAGCTCATGCATCAGACTCTTAACAGATGTTCTCCTGATAGAGTACTCAAAATTCTAAGTGTAGTTTAGACATTCCCAAGGGTAAAATTAATGTGCTATTTGATAATTTACCAAGCACAAAGTGACTCTTGCTGAAGGGAATATTGCTGCCATGCTCTTAATGTTTTTCAAGATGTTATACACACACACACACACACACACACACACACACACACACACACACACACGCATTATGAGTTATCCTTTCATTTTAGTATGAACAAGCATCAAATTATAAAGCTTCAGGAATTATGTATATGTACAAAATCAATATATATTAGTATTATATATTAGTAACTTGAATGCAAAAGAACTATGATATATATGTATACATATATATGTACATATATGCGAATTGTATATACTGTATATTCAAATGTACGTATACATATTAAAGTCTTTCCCATTCAACACAGTGGGACAAGCATCTCTTACATAATTTTGTGTATATAGTAAACCTATAGGTGTTGCAATCTCAAAATGTGATTAAAAACTTAAAGGAGAGTAGTAAAAAGAAAGGAGAGGGAGAGGGAGAGAGAGAGAGAGAGAGAGAGAGAGAGAAAGAGAGAGAGAGAGAGAGAGAGAGAGAGAGGAAGTATACCCCTCATTAATAGTTTTAACTCAGACATGTTAAATGATATTTAACAGTATTTTCCATAGTGTTGAGAAAAATACTGCTGAATTTCTGTTTAGTAATATCTTGCCTTGTTTTGAGACATAATCTGGGTTAGGAAATTTTCTTTTAGTAAGTGCTTAAAGAACGATGGCTCTTTTTAGTCAGGGAAAACATAGAAATGCCCCTAGTTTGACATTTTTCTATATGGTTTATTCTTTTAAAACTTGCAGCCGTTTTTACTTTTCTGTAGAATGCAAAGATACTCCTACAGTTACTTCCCACAGGAAATTATTCCCTGCAGAGACTGCATTTGAAATGAGGAGAATATGTGAAACTCTTTAGCTAAAGTTCATGCAACTTTTTTCAAGCAAGATATGAGAAGTGTGAAGTGAGGAAATAAGTTAAAACTCAATCCTTAAATCTATATTTAAAATGCAAATAGTGTGATGAATTGGTTATTAGCAAAATATAATGGCTTTGGCCAAGTACAGATGGATAGAAATAATATATGTGAATCATATAAATTTGTGATTTTCTTATAAAAACTCATTCATCCAAATTTATAGGCATTTGCAAATTTAAAATCTGTGCTTTCTGGCATGATTAGGTTTATTTTCTGAAATGCAAATGATAAAAGAATCTTATGCTTAAAAGGAGCTAGCTTAAAACTTTGCAAATTTAGAATGACATATGTTCAAATGTCATATGATTGATGGGTTTTTGTATTATAAGAGAATAGCTGTACACCTTTCATGATTAAAAATAGTCATCGACGTTAGTCTGGTATTTGGTGATTTTGTGACTGAGTAGGTGACAGAATGATGTGTTATTAAATCAGGTAGAGGATTATAGCATTATTGGTAACCCATGTGCCATGGCAAGAGTCTGACACCCAGGAAAAGCAATTAAGTTTACTTTTGTTTTCTTGTTCCCAAAGGAAACAAATGCAGCTAACTCTTCAGTATATTGCAGTTGTTGAGCTATGAGGTCCTTAGGCCATGGCAGGGGTTCCTCAGTGACCTAAAGGGTATATACATTCCAGGATATCACAGGAGATAACAGATAGTGCGCATTACTATATTAATTTGAATACCAACAGAATGAAAATGGGTGTTAGTTTTTATTAGCACTAACTCATGTTTCTGCACAAGTGTTTAGCTAATGAATATTGATTGGTTAAAGAACAGAATAATGAAAAAGGTCGCAAGTCCTTAACTGCCCAGTGATTTTGCTGAGAAGCTTGGATAATCCTCAGATGAATATATCTGTTGTAAGTCACTCTGTTAAATCAGCTGCTTTCACCAACTGTGACACTATTCAGGCGTTTAGAGGAAAAGGCCTTGCTTTGCCTCAGGCCATGCTTCTATTCTTTTTGCTTAATGTGGAGATGAGATAAGAGATGGAAATCTCAGGTGAAACCTCCAGGAGAAAATGCCCTTGTGCATTATAACTTATTTTTCTGGTCTCAGAGAATTTAAAATAGATTAGTTTTGGGGTCCTCTTGATTTCAGCTTGGTTGGCCAGCTCCTTAAGAGCAATGGTGTTGCATTAGCTTCTGAATTGAAGCATTTGTGCTGTGATACATACATTTCTCTATGAACAATTTGCTAAGCTGTTTAAAAATCACAAAAGAAGAAAGAGGCATAAAATGTACCATTAAGCCATTCCATGAGATTTACAAAAGCTTTAATGAGTTAGAGATGGATGAAAAAGCCTCTTTTTTTTTGATTCACTAAAGATATCCATGTGATTAGAAGAGATTTTTATCACCTTATCAACTAATCCAATAAATTGATATCCATTTCAAAATGACTCCAATTGGATTCACGTCCATCAGAAGGATTTTCTGAAAACTCCAGAGTATTGTATAAAATTTGAAATTATCATCAAATTGCCACTGGCAAAAAGTTTACTAGATCCTGATAAATCTAGAGGATTAGGGAGAAAATGCCCTGAGCTAAAAGGTCACCACAAATCAAAGTTCAACTTGCATAGTTTTCTTCGAAATTATTTATCAGTGAAAATATCCCTAGGAGAAAATCAGTTTTGAGGTAGCTAAACTGCAAAAATTTCATGAGGAAATCATTTGGTATATATTTTGCTAACTCTATATAGACCTAGAAAAAAACTTACGTGGCTTCATATATCTGGAAAATATTTTAAAATGCCATACCCATGAGATATTTAATGCATGAAGACTAGCTAATCAAATTTCCAGTTTTTGGCTGGTGCATGCCCCAGTCTAACAAAGTAAGATTAATGGGGTGTTAAAAATCTATATGGGCTTGTCAATTTTGTGCTGCAAATAGGGTTAATTTTATCCAAATGTAGAAAAATTTAAAATTAATGTGAATGAAATACAGCTATATATTTGTCTTTGCTTTTAAGAAACCTGTGTTTGCAGGACCAGTCCTTTCCATACTTGCCTTGCTAATGGAGAACACTAAGGGAGGAAAGAAATGCCTTTCAGGGAATAGAGCATCATGAGGTCAGCTACAATGGAGAAAAGCCAGATGTTGAAATTTAGACGCAGATAATTTTACCTAATGGACTAGCCAAAAGCATTTATTCTGGGTCAGTATCTGATACTACACAGGAAGACAGCCTCCTTTATCTTTCTTCCCAATCAGTTTTTCCATAGTATCCACGGGAAAACTGGGGTGAAGATATTTTGCTTTATGTGGAATACTTTGGGTAATGAGAAGCCATCTTCATAAACCATCTCCAACATTTTAACAACCTGGCTGTCATCCATATATTTGTCTACATAATGCCAAACACTTGGACACATGGAAACTTCCATATATCTGACTATATTTTTAACTTGTCATTCAAATGATACGAGCTAGCCTATGTCTGTCTACAGGTAGAATTGGTTGGTAGTTGAATAGGCAAGGAGCATACAGAATTTCACCAACACCTTTTCTTATTACTCCATAGATTTTTTTTCCCTTGGGAGAACTTCAACTTAAACCATGAAAGTGTATATTTTAGGATCTCAAAAGAAGTAAATTGCTTACACTGAAAGAGAAATCTACATAATGTTAAAAAATTAACATTCATTCATGATGATGTAGAAGACTGGTGTGAATGTTTAGGCAGATGATCTATGGAGCCTCAGCTATTTGGCACTTAGTTTTGACACTCTGAGGATTTGAATATGAAATTTTTCCCACAGATTTGTGTGCTGAAGCCCTGGTGCCTGGTAGGTGGTGCTATTTGGGAGGCGGTAGAAATTTTAGAGGTGGGGAGTAGCTGGAGGACGGGGTCACTGGTTTGTGAGGCTTGGGGTCTGTCTCTTGTCCTGGTCCCTGCCTGAATCTGTCCTTTCTGCTTCCTGTCAGCCATAAAGTGAACAGCTCTGCTCTGCCATCTGCTCACAACATCATGATGTTCTGCCTTACCTCAGGCCGAAGTGACAGCTAAGGCATCATGGACTGAAAGGTCTGAAATGATAAGCCGAAATAAACTTCTCCTCCCTTTAAGTTTCTGTCAGATATTTTTCAAATGAAAGTTTGAGAGGGAAAAGGGGAGTAGACAAAGTGGTGGCTTTTAAGAGCTTAGCTCATATTGGTGTGATTTAAGGGTTCCAAGAATTATGTCATCAATTTTTGTCCACATCTGCACTAAATTATCTTCTCTTT
Source organism: Pedetes capensis (assembly GCA_007922755.1). Lineage (NCBI taxonomy): Eukaryota > Metazoa > Chordata > Mammalia > Rodentia > Pedetidae > Pedetes > Pedetes capensis. Next base: position 30,339 of record VMDO01003692.1, on the reverse strand, counting down.
ATTTTTCTATATTTTACTGTATTTTATCATGAGGGAATCATTGATTTGTGCTAATAAGATTCATGTTTTAAAATATGGTCTTTCTCTCAATAGAATTGTTATGAATTAAATATTAATTGAGAATATATTAAATAAGACCCAACATACTCCTATCATAGATTTGTATACTGGGGTAAGGAGGTGAAGACTGAGGGAGATTGGAGTAAAGCACACTTCAAGACAGGACAGGTTTGAGTGGGAAACTAAGGAAGAGGGGGAAAGAAAGGCTAGGGTGAGGAGGCTGCAGAACAAACTAGTGTAAACACAATGAAGACAACTACACTTACATTATCATCTCATATCACACCCCTGTCCTGTGGCAATCTATTCTCTATGGGAGAGTTTGCAGGTCAGGGGGCCTTGTCTTACTGCTTCATGTTCATCCCTACATGCCTCAGTACCTTGCACAGGACCTAGCATATAGTAGGTGCTCAGCAAATGATTTTCAAATGAATCAATAAATGAAGCAAAGAACTGTGCAGTCTGAAAATTTCTGGGTTAAATTTCAAAGACTCCAGTCTCAGAGGAATTTCAGGAAGTCATATAGTTCAACTTGTCTTCAGCTAGCACTTAAACCACACCAACAAATAGCTTTCAATAATTTTCTTTTTAGAAGTTCCCACATCCTTTCCTCAAAGCATATTTTAGCATCATTTGAAAAATCTATCTTGATACCTTCCTTCTATGATTCATGATCATTTTTCATCTTAATAGAAGCAAACTTTTGCATACTAATGTACCTTTTGGGGGTTGTGCTGGGGCTTAAACCTAAGGCCTTATGCATGCTAAACACACTCTGCCACTGAGCTACATCCTAACCTCCTGATACATCTTTTAACATTGCCAAAATTTTTGCACATATTTTACCTTTCTTTTCAGAACAAACTACTCAGGAAATAGGGCAGGGTTTACTGTCTTTATTCATAGTTTCTTAATTTCTTGCTTAATTTAGTCACATTAGCTTCTCATTTTAAAAATAAGGGTGATTTGAAGTAGTGCCCAGTGAAGTCTAGGCAGAGAGTTATTTCCTAACTCTTCTCCCCTAAAATTTAGTAAAAATTAATTTAATGTATTTAGAGATTTGGGGTTTTTATCAGGAGCTAACTGGGAAGGCAGAGGTAAGACCAGCATTGCACTAACCTTGATCTGATTAAAATGCTTGACATATTCTACCACAGTGCTGTTGATTCATATGGGCTCACTGAGTCATGTGCTATGACACATGACCCCCATTTATCTTAGATATGACATAGATTTCCTATGTTGAGATTTTTATTTCATCATCTTGACTTTTACTTATAAAATTATCTCTATATCTATCAATTGATCGATCGATCAATCTAGTCTATATTTCCAAACTGCCTGGTTTGTAATGTAGTTAAATCCATTCTGAGAAAAAAACCAGAAATAGCCAATGGCTTTGTTAAATCATTTTCAGTATTTACATAACTGCTAACTTACTGTTTTTGAAAATGATGAGTTTCAGGGAAGCTGTGAACTGAATGTGAGTAGAGGAATTCTGATTTTCCTTATTGTCTTATTTTTTGATAACCAGTAAAAAATATCGCCTGAAAGGTTAATTTGAAAATATTGGTTTAGAAATAGTATCCACTACTTACATTTTAGACAATTCAAGCAAAGATAGTTCTCTGAGTTGCAGGAAAATATAGTTTTATTTGGAAGACAGATGTAGCCCATGCACATTAAGTTTATATTATTTAGAAAATTGAAGTTCCAAGAAGGCATAACTAGTTCAGTGATGGATTTCAGGATATAGCAGGTGTGCATGGGGTATTGGCAGAGGGAAATGAGCCACAGTTGCCTGAGGAAGCCAGTTTTTACACAGCACAAGCTGACAGCTCAAACTGCAGACATTTTTTAGTTCCAGTAATATGAGCAGGTTAGAAGTTGTCCAGCTTGTCCTCATATGCTAGAGTAGGAGACCCACCTTGGGCCTAATCCCCTTCTCCCTTTCCTTTCTGAGTTAGCTCTAACAAAGTGCAGGGTACATCCCACAGCTGAGGGCTTCCTTAGCCCTTGGCGCTCACCTCAGCAGGAGTGGTGGCTTTAGAGAGAATAACAGAAGTCCTAGTTCATTATTCTTCCACTATGTCCCAACCACTGTGAGACATTTCTCATACTTGTTCTTTATCATGACAGCTCTATAAGGCTATGCAAATTTTCTTTGCTCCTTGATGAGAACGTCCAAATTCAGAGATATGTAATTGTGTATTCCCAGATACAGAGTTGGAAAGTGGCAGGGCCATGATTTGGACCCCTATCTTTCCTGCTCCACTGGAACATATGGCCCAAAGAATGGCAATATTGTTGTAGGGAATTATCTGGACACCCCTGAGGTGGACTGAGAGGTTTCCAGAGCCAAGACCCACCCGGTCTAGGCTGAGGTCTGAGCCCTCCCCAGATTCTGTCCTGTTTCTGCCACATCTGGTTACTCTTAACCCTTAACCAAACACCCCAGCTCTGGTGTGGCCTTTTTCAGTCCGATTGGCCACCCAGAGCTATCTGATTGGTTATTAAGGAGAGCTCAGGGATTGGTCCAGCCTGCACCTAACTCCCAAATGGTAAGTGCACTTTTTTAAGCCCTCACTAGGAGAGCTGCTCCTCCAGGCATGAGCTGCTCTCTGATTGGTTGCACCTTGGTCCACACCCCCCAGGGTATATGTAAGTAGACCACGGACTACCCCAAGGGTCCTTTCTTTTCTTTCCTCCTGACCACCTTGACTCTGGTTGTTACATCCTACACCTGACTTCATCGCTTAGATCATCCAGTCCTTCAATCAAGCTACTGAGAGGCAAGACTCCGAGGTCAAGAAAGAAGACCTCCAGTAAACCAAGAAGGGCTCTCAATCCCCTCGTGCAAGGGAGGAGGTGAGAGGAGAAGACGACCAGCCAGAGGCAACATCACCGGACCTTCAGCTCAGCCAGAGAGGACATCAGAGCTGTTTGTTACTCTGACACAGAGCTGTTATTCCATCATAGCAGCTGTAACCTGTGTTGTTGGCTAGAAAGCATTAGGCTTTCTTGCAAAGGAACAGTGTAGTAAAGTTCCTGTTTGTTTTATATAAGAAGGTTCCCAAGGTCCTTCTTGGTGCCACCAACCAGCTCTTGCCCAACCCCGAGGGTCCCTGAGCGTACTGGTGTGGTGGTGAAGCTCCATGGTCTTTTGCAGGGCTGGAGCAGACCCCAACATATTGTCCCACTTTTTTTGAGGCAGGGGTGGTAGCACCAGGATTTCAATGTCAACTAAGCAGAAGCAGCAGCAACCCCAGGTTATCTGTTCATTTTATATACAGGCTGCCCTCTGTCTGCTGAAAATTGGTTATCTTTATTGTTAGAATTAACTATAAAATAATTTAGTTTTCTACTTTTCTAGTTTTATGACCTAAGTGGTTTAATAGAACTCCAAAGGCAATCTTAATCTATATTTGTCTATGGCATGAGAGAAAAAGCTTAACCTTCATATGCAGGCAGATCTGGATTTGAAACTTCACCTTGATTGAATGATGTTAGTCCAATTTCTGTCTCTGAGTTTTAGTTTCCTTAGGTAATGACACTTTTCACACTGAGTGGTTTTTGAGCAATAAGGACATTGCAGGTAAAGGTACAATGTATGGCACATAGTAGTAGCCAAATAAAATATGGTTTTTATTGTTGTAAGTTTAATATTGATTTTTACTAATGATAGCAATAACTCCTATTATTTTATCATCATTGATTTTCCCTATAAGATTTCCTAAAACCATAATAATCAGTTATTTCATTATTTGTAATAATAATACTTGTGCTTGTACCACTAGCTATTTCAAAAAGCATCGTTCCACTCTGTTCTGTGATGGGCTTTGTTTGCTGTTGAAATCTTCTTAGCCAGAATGTAAAAACACACTAGGCTGTGTTTATCTTATAAATAGATTCATATTCTTTTCATAAAGGAAATAAAAACTTACTTGCCAAATAGTGACAATGCAGCTTGATAAACTGTAAATAATAAGCCATAATAGATTAAATACATTTATTTAGCAATTTTTGAAGAAAGATTCTCAATGACTGCCTCTTGCAATAATATAATAACTTAAAAAAAATACTCCAATTGCTAAATATCAACCTTGTCAAAAAGAAAAACTGGAATGACTTACTAACAACAGGGAATTGTCATGACATTAAAGTGGTGTTTTTCTGCTATTGCTGTGGGTAGACAGATGTCACTCCATCTCCTTTGACTCCTCTCTCTCTTTGTTAACAGGCGCTGGCTTCCCTATCACATTCTCCAATGCATAATGGCCCCATGCTGTTTCAGCTAACGCCCTCTTGATGAGAAACTGTGTCAAGCCTAGGAGGTATGCAAGGTAGACTTTATCTACCCTTAATATCTCAATACCGAAAAGTATTCTAGTGTTTGCTTCTTAGAGCGCTTGTAAAATGATGTGCTGTTTCAGCAACTTGTAGACCAGTCAGACAGTGGTATAAAACCATCAGTTATCACATGGTAATATCCTTTTATTGACCACTGAAATATATCAAGACATTTCAAGACAACTGGCAATGCCAGATGCTATTATTGGCCTAATGGTTAATACATTTGCACTCTTCTACTTAGCTCTTTCTGCATGCTTACAGTTCCTTTTGTGTAAAACACTTTTAAAATGTGTGGGAGCATCCTAACTTTTCAACATCTATTTTGATATACATATATTTATGGGCACTTAGTCTGCTTTTCAAGTTTCCTGCATAGATGTTATTCCATATAGTGCTGGCACACTCCAGGTTCTGAGCACCTGATTACAAGCAGCCTGTACTTGCACTCAGTTTGCTGTTAAGCCCTTCTCCCCTGCCCTTCAACACTGATCCCTTACCTCCAGCCTGCTTCTGACATACAAAAGAAATTTCTTCCTTCCTCCCTAACTTCCTTCCCTCCTCCCTCCTTCCCTCCCTCCCTTCCTTCCTTCCTTCCTTTCTTCTTTTTTCTTTTTTTACTGTATCTGAGGCTTGAACCCAAGGCGTTGCACATGCTAGGCAGGTGCTCTATCACTGAATTGCACTCCCAGCCTCTTTCTAATATTTTCTTTCTTTCTTTTTTTTTTTTTTTTTGAGACAGTGTCTCACTACGTTCCACAGGCTGCCTCTCTCCTTGAAATCACCATCTTTCTGCCTCTGCCTTGTGCATCACTGGGATTATAGGAGTGCACCACAGCACTTGGCTCCAAAATAAAGTTTTTTAAGAAGATGCTGTTTAATTGCAGCTGATACATGGCATGAATTGAGCTTATCTTTGCCAAGTCACAAATACCTTGCTATATTCTTTTATTTTTTTCTGTTTTGGATCTCAGCCAACCCCCTTTGTGCATTTTTTCCCCATCTCATTCATTCGTGCCATTTATTTCAGCTCCTCTTTTCCTTTCTCTCATTGTTTTTGCAGAGTTCCTTCTGGAACATCTCCTTTGTCTTCTCTTCCTCTCCATTCTTGTGTGAGTCTGCATTTTGAGTCCTCAAATGACTTTAATCATACTTAAGGGCGACTGGTACATCACTAGGAAAGAATATGTAGTCTTGATTTTACAAACTTTCAAAACTGATGCATAAACCCTTGTGGGTCATAGAGACTATTATAAGATTCCCCCCTCTCCTGAATCTCTAAAACTCTCAATGTATTTCTTCTCTCTAAAGAAACTTCATTTACTTTAATATCTAGGAAGCAATTAATTAATTTTCCCCATCCAATTTTGTGGTATTTAATTGCTTGCCCTGCCTTGCTCTAGTTTTCAACATAGTATAGTGTTTTGGGTAAACTTGGACTTGTTAGGTTTGTGTGGTAACCTGAACATTACTTGCTCTGCTATTATGGAAAATGATTTTGAGGTTGTAAACAAATGGCTTTCTAATGAAACTTTGGAATGTAAGAAGCTGACTCTATTTTGCTATTTGGTGTAGAGGAAATGATAGTAAGTACAGGGTAGTAAACAATTATGGCAGGCCAATTTCTGCTGAAAAGCATTTTGGGCATTTCCAGAATGTTACATTAAAACTGAGTCTGTCTTTGAGAGTTGATGACGTGAGAAAGGGACAGAGGACAGGAATCTCTGTTCGTCAGCATTATCTTTTTCTTCTCATTTGCTCCCATGAATCTGCTTTGATTTGGTGTGTGAACATCGCTGGTACTGCTTTGACATTACAAGTATTCCATATCAAGCTGCCTGCTGTCGAGCATAACAGATCTCCTCTGTCCACAGCAGAAAATGCCTACAGATTTTTCCCCATAAAATTCTAAGAGATTTCCTTTTGATCTGTGAGCACAAGAGTGAGAGGCTTGCACATCTCATAGTTTGCTTTATTAAAATGTAATGGGTTTAGAGACTGAGTGGGTGGGGTTCTGATCTCAAAAGAAAGAAAAGCAAAAATAAGAAAAAAAAAAGACAAGAGTAATAGCACCTTATAATCGACAACTTAACCCTTACTTGATCTCATGTAATTTACCCCAAGTTCCTGTAACATATATAAAAAAAGAATTATCATTCCCAATTTAAAGCTGAAGAAACTGAGAGTCAAGGAAGTTAAATTGTTTCCTCGAGGTCATGTTGTCAGTAAGTTTCAACAGAGCTTAGAAGTTCAGAAAACCCCAAAGATCTTCAAAGTGACTGTTGTTTTTGATGATTAATTTGTATGAAAGCAGGACAAGACATATTTTTGTTGATTTTGATACTCTTTTAAATTCCTTAAGTTGGCCAATCTTCTAAGCTTTGAAATTTATCTTAAACTCAGAAACTGGAACTATTGAGGCAAATTTAGAACCCTAGAGATTGGGGCATCCCCACAAATAGTACTTTCATGTCTGGAAGAGAAAAGCTATTTTGGGCATAGAAATGGTTAGAAATCAAACATGATGAAGAATCCTCCTTGCTCAATGCTAAATATTCAGGTCCTCTTGATGACCCAGTGCAATTCACTTAGACCAAAGTGCCTCATATCTTTTTATTGTGACCCATGATAAACTAAAAGCATGGTTCCAGGTAATTTCAAAAGTATGTATTTATAAAGAACCAAGTTCTTTGGGTAATCAGAAAAAAAAATTCACGGGGAGGGAATGAAATGACATCTTTTGTGAATCTTTCCTAATATCTCTTCAGTCTCATTGATGAATTCCATTATCACAAAAATGACCTTTCCAGTTCACATCTTTGTGAGGCTAATGCAATTTTTTGCCATTCTTTTATAATGAAAGTATTACATGGATAACTATCCAGCATTATCTTCTAGAAGGAGAACTAATTTGGGAAAGAAATAAAGTACTTTAATATAATATTAAGCCTCTTCACTATTTTTTTTGTCCTTGTGGAGACCTGCTGACTAGAACTAAGCAAGTTCATGCACACAGGAAATATACTGAGCTCCCTATCTAATGAAGAAGTTTTTACTACTACGTTCATGGGACAGTTGTATAAATGCTTCCCTTAAAAGAAGAGAGCCACAGATAAATTCAAAAGTGTAAGTCACTGAACATGCTTCAGATACCTCTGTTCCATTTTCTTTCTGAAGATGTGAATGGGAAAAATATAAAGATTTGTGGCATACTTCCCTAGGAATAACATAACATGGGAACATCCACTGCTTGTCTCCACCAGTGAGAAGTGTGAAGACAATCTGTGTATAGCATAAACACTAATTATATACTTTTGTTAATTGTATATTTCTTTGAAGTGGTAGAAAAATGCAATCTAGTATATGGTGGAAAGAGCTGAGAGTAATGAGGGGAAGCCTCATTGGACAGGCTTGAGCATGCAGAAATGTTTACTTTTTGGTGCTCTATGATGTCTTCACCTAAGAAACTGGCACTGATTTGCAGTCCTTTCTTTTTAAAGAAATCAAGTGAATATAAGAATGATGGCACAACAACCCGTTAACCTGTATGTCTAAATTGTGATACATATTTACAGCCAGATCACGTGATTTAAGGTCAAGGCTTGGTATTCTTTTTGCAGGGTCCAATTATATGGGCATATAAATCCCTGCTTGTTCTATATGATATAAACTTCTTAGTGTAATTCCTTAGAAGAGGTAAAACACTTTGTAAAAATTCCTTTACTATTACACGTCCTATGAGAAAATTGGCTGGCTCAGATTTTAATTGTTGTGTTGTGGATGTGGAAATGGAGGCTCACAGATCATAAGTGGGGGCTATAATATTGCAAATTAAATTAAAAATTAGGGAGGTAGAAGGCAACTGGATTGAAGGGGCCAATTTAGTTATCAAACCTATATTATACCTGAAATTAAAAGACTTTGACTAATAAGATGTCCCATTTTTTTCTGAATGTATTTATTGATTCACTTCATAGAATTATTTAAGCATGAACTTTTCAATATTCTCAAAATATTGAAAAGAGAGTAATGTTAAGACAGTAGCAAGTGAAAAACTTTATTTTTGTTTTGTGTAATCATCAAAATAGGAAGGGTGTTACAGAGATTTCTTTCATAATCTGCCATTATCATGCTCAAGTCCTGGGGCTGCACTATTTAAGACCCAGTGGACATGAGGTCTATTAAGAAACAATATTACATTTACAATTTGTCTTTTCCTCTTCACTATGTCATCCTGAATGTAATTTTGTATTCCTTCTGAACATTTTTTTTCACTTTCTTCTACTGTTGTGTTTGTTTTGTTTTGCTTCTTTTTAAACTTCTGTTCACACATTTTACTTTCTGCTGTCTGGTGGCATTGAACTCCAACCAGCCGGTGGCACTGCCTCTCTGACTACCCTTAACAGCACTTTTCAAAGTGGCCTATTTCCTTGGCTAGGAGGCTACAGGTTTGGGATTTGTACCCTCTTAACTCAGCCCTTCAGCTCTTAATGTACACTTTTCATCTATTCTGTCCTTAACACCACACAGACATCCCATGTTGAAATCTTTTTCAGAGTCTCGACCTGTCTGCTAGACTAAACAGAGACAAGGAAACAGGTAATGACAGGATTGAAACATGGTTTGGGGATCTTGGGAGGAAAAAAGAAGGTACGAAAAAAATTTTGATGAACAACATAGTCACCCAAACTTGTGGAATCTCATCAGAACCTCTCAATGTTTGGAACTTTTCCCGAGACTTGCCCTAGTGAGACAGAGAAAGCTTATTAGATCACTGCGTCTGCTTTCCCACCTGGGCAGGAAAGAGTCTCCCATACGGAGAACATATGGCTTGGTCTTAGATTAGCAACAAAGAATGTCAGTTGGCAGACAGATGGAAGAGAAGCAGAGGAGTGTGTGAGCTTTGCTAGCCTGGGCCTCACAAATGAATTTTAAAAATCATTTCCAGTTAGATCAATGGGGAAAATAAACACTGACCAACCCAGGTAGATGAAGAGGAGCTGACTTGTAGTGAGCACATGCTACCATTTAGAAAGACTATTTTCCAATTTTTTGTGTTCTAGTCATCACCCCATCGTTTCACTGTCTCCACTTTACAGATGAGGAAAGTGAGGCTCATGCATGTGGGGGACACGCTGCCCAAGGTCCAGGAGCTGCTCAACTGAAAAAACCCAGATCCTACCCACAGTTTTACTGGAAAATCAATCCATTTTGAACGCATTAATTACTTCATATATGGTAATATTCTAGGTACATTTTCTCTTTTATTTTTATTTTTTTTGAACTATGGATAAAAGGAGTCTCCCTGTCCCTTTATTTAAATTTTTCAATTTGATGCTGCTTACATTTTTAATTAAAGATATTGATAATATGCAAGTACACTTTGGGCAATACAAGTTAAAAAGAGGATATGGAAATAGGGAAGGTAAAAAATATTACACTATGAATGTGTGCTGCCTTGCCCTGTCACCTCACTTCTGAAGGAAGGAAGATTCTTAATTTCTTTGTTTAGGTTGAGAGCTCTTCCTTGGGTGGAAGAATTTGAGGGAGGCAGGTATCTTCTCCAAATGTATTTATCCATGTTATGGAGGGTGGGGGTGAACAAGGAGTATGTGGAAGTTGTTAGTAAATGTTTATTTTTCCCTCAGCATTTGCACTGCTTTGGTATTTTTTGTTTCTATGTGGTCATGTATTATTTAATGTATGTTCATAACTCACAACTTTGAAGGGGAAGTTGTTACAGAGAAGGTGGAGGAGTTGAAAGTGAGTCTTAGCATACCTAGGAAGTGGGTAGAGATGAAGAGATCAATGGATAAAAACAATTGGAGGAGCCAGCTAAGGCTTATGTCCTTCTCCCTAGTCTGTCTTAGTTTAGATGCTTAAGTGAAACCTATCCACCATGGGTGATACTACTGGTATCTATAATACCAGTGGTCTAGATTTCAGCATCACAGCAACACACCAGCACCCACAGTATGGCAGATGGACAGACCCTGAAAACACTGATTGGCAGAGAAACACTGTCAGATGCAGTGCCAGAAAATAAGCCCCCTAGGTAGGAAGTCACTCAAAAGATGACTGGGGAAGAGTTGTTTCCTCAAAGTAGAACCTCCTTTAATGGTAGAAATGGAGTAAAGCCCCAGGGACCTCCAGCTGCTGATGTGACTTGACTCAAAATGAGGAGAAACAACTGTAAACATCAGTTAATAATTGAAATGTGGAATGTACATAGTATAAATCTAGGAAATTTAGAAATTGTCAAAAGGGAAATAGAGTGCATAAACAACATTCTAGGCATCAGTGAGCTAAAATGGACTGGTATGGGGCCATTTTGAATCAGAAAATTATATGGCCTACTATAGTGGGAATGACAATTTAAAGAGAAATGGGATTACATTCATCATCAGAAAAGACATCTCAAGATCTGTCCTGAAGTACAATGCTGTCAGTGATAGAATAATATTCCTATGCCTACAAGGAAGGTCAGTTAAAATGACTATTACTCAAATTTATGCACCCACCACCTAGGTTACAAATGAAGATGTTGTTGTTGTTAGGTGCCATTGAGTCGGTATCTGACTCATAGAGACCCTCATAGGGTATTCAATGGCTGAGTGCTTGGGGATTGCCTTGGGAGTGGATTGCCAGGCCCTTCTCCCATTTTTGTGGTGCTGGGAATTGAACTTGGGCCTCAGAGACTGCAGCGCAGCGCTCTACCCACTGAGCTAAATCCCAGCTCACAAATGAAGATAGAGAAGATTTTTACCAGCTTCTGCAACCTGAAATAGATTGAACATATAATCAGGATAGGATATCCCGATAATTACTAGTGACCAGAATGCAAAAGTTGGAAAAGAAGGCTCAGTAGTTGAACAATATGGCTTTGGTGACAGAAATGATGCTGGAGATCGCATGATAGAATTTTGTTAGGTCAATTACATTTTCATTGCAAATACAAAAATGAGAAGGAATGTAGTGCCTGACACAATTAGCACAAACATAAAAATGTCATGTACATGGCACTGTACTGGATAGTCCTTCATTTTGCTTTACTTAGGGTTGCAATGAGTTAGATTTGATTCGAGGGCACCTAACCTAACAACAACATATTGATTGTACAAGTAAGGGGTTTCACTATAACATTCCCATATATGTATATCCTTTGAGAATTTTTTGAGAATTAATCATGTTTTCCCCTTATTCCATTTTATACTTCCAGGAGGATTCTTTTTTGTTATTATTACTTTGGGGCTACCCTTGAATTTATCACAGTCATCCTTGTTTTTTTCTTTTCTTTTTTTTTTTTTTTTTTTTTTTTTTTTTTTTTTTTTTTTTTTTTTTTTTTTTTTTTTTTTTTTTTTTTTTTTTTTTTTTTTTTTTTTTTTTTGAGCACTAGGAGGTTGAACACAGGGTCTTATGCTTGCTAGGCAAGTGCTCTAACATGAAGTGCATCCCCCAGCCCATTCTTTATTTTTTATTTTCAGACAAGGTGTCATTAAGTTCCATATATTGCCCATGGCCTTGCACTTGCAATCCTTCTGCATCAGGTTTTTGAATCACTGGGACAGCAGATGTGTACCATTTTGCCTGGTCATGTACCAGTCATCCTTGAATTATTAGAATGAACTATAGAATATTTCTATCATTTTTCTAGACATTGTAGTGGAGTTCTAAAACTTTATCTTTGCTTGTTACTCTTTCCAATATCTGTCTTTTGTGATATTTTTGTCAAATATTCTAATTATTTCTACATTTAAAACTTCACATAATAATGTGCTATGGTTTGGCTGTAAATATTCCTCAAAAGCCAGGTGTTTGAATGGTTTGTTTCCCAGGTTGTGACATTGTTTATGGAGGCTATGGATCTTTGGGATGTGAGAGTCTAGCTTAGCAGAAGCAAGTTGCTTGGGAGGACCTTTGGAGGTTTTTACCCCAACATAGGTTTCTGCTCTCTGCTCTCTGCTCTGTGTTTCTGATCTACCATGGTGTGGGGTCATTTGCCAGATACCTTGCTGGCTGTTGCTACTGTGACGACCTTGACACAATTGTGGACTGATCTTCTAACTATGAGCCCCCAATAAATATTTCCTTCCATAAGTTTGCTTTGGTTGATTTCTCTGCCAAATGAACAAACCAGCTAAAACATACTTCTTTGTTTTAAGCAGTCAAGATTTCATTTAGATTTATTAATATACTTCCCCCTTTTGACAGTCTTCTTACTTTCCTGTATTAGCTGTGGTCAGCCAGGTATGATTTGCTTTTATCTTCAAGAACTCCCTGACATATCTTTTTTAGTCAGGTCACACAGGGTAAATTTTCTCAGCATTGGGTTGTCTGAAAATGATTTTAATTCGCTTTTATTCTTGAAGTCATATTCTCTGGATATAGAATTTCAAGTTGGCAATTATTTTCTTTCATTATTTTAAATACAGTGTTCCTCATTATACAATGTATACATTGTATAATATCAAACATTACATAGTATCCAGGTACTATATATAATGTTTTTCTGTATCAATTAAAAATTAAAAATAATACCTTTGGGAGTGAAGAGAGAAAGGAAGTGAGTATAGACAACTATTTTAAAGAATTTTGAAGGAATATTGTAGATAAAAGATGTAGGCTATGTAATCAGGCATTTTTTTAAAGATGAAGTTATTTCAATTTGCTTGGATGCTAGCGGGAATGATCTTAGAGGGGGTAGAGAAAGAAAAAGAGGAGAGAAATGATTATGCTTTAGGAGAGAGAGAGGATAATCACAGGAAAACAATCTTAAGTACTAGAGAGAAAATGAGATACAATTGATAAATATAAGAACTGCACTTTGGTGGGAGCATAAACAATTCATTCCTAGAAGGAAATCATATAACTTATGTTCATATATTTTTGTATCCACAAATTTGATAGTGTAAATGTATGACAAACATCATCTGATTGGGTTAAACTATTTAAAGTTAAGTAAGAAGCAAACAGTGATAAGGGACAGGATTTGGAAAAGTCTGAGGAGAAAGAAGAATGTGTGAAATTGAGGGGGTAAGAGAGTGAATTTATGAGGAGAATGCAATGTCCAGAGTCTATTTGAAATGTGTAGTTGTAAATTTAAAGTGCCACCTATCAATATAGTTATGCTTTTTTTCCAGTTATGTTCTGTTACTTGGCCTGCAGCTGTACCACGTTGGCGTCTGATCCCATCAGATCTCGGAAGCTAAGCAGGGTCAGGCCTGGTTAGTACTTGAATGGGAGACAGCCTGGGAGCACCAGATACTGTAGGCTTGGGAGAAGGACCTGGCAACCCACTCCCAAAATGCAATCAGCCATTAAAAACCCTACGAATAGCAGAGAAACACTAACAATACTGTTTCGTGTGTTGTATGTATGATCATTGTGAGTCTGACACCGACTCGACAGCACATAACTTAACAACTAACTCTGTTGCTTGGGAAAGCAAAAATAAACAGTGACATTAGTTCTTCTAGCATTTCTTATTGTCACATGTGTAAGATATGGGAGAAATGAATGAAGGCATTGAAAATATATGTGGAAAAGAAATTATTATTAAAATAGCGGACTATGGAATTTTAAAATGTTTTAGTAGGGAAGTAAGGACAAGAGGGAGTAATCACTGGTGAATGTGTTAAGATTGGGTGTTGTGGGTCACACTGAATCCAAAGAGTCTTTGTAGTATGAGGGGAACTTTTAGGGATGAATGGAAACTATGGTAAGTGGTTGTGATTCAAGAAGTGGTGCATTTTTGGTGATTATAGGTTCCAGAGTATGAGCATGAGACTGAGTAGCAGAGATGAGCTGAAGGTTAGAAAGTTAAATATAAGGAGTTCAAGGAGCTGAAATTTCTGGATGGTTCTTCTGCGCAAACTTAGAAATCACTAAAAATCTTTACAAAGGAGTGTGAAGAGAAAGGAAAAAATTCCAAGGCTCAAGTCTGTAGAGAGCCAAGGGGGATTGTCTCAGTCTATTTGTGGAGCTATAACAAAATACCATAGACTGGCTACTTTATAAATAATAGAACTTTTTTTTCTCTCACAGTTCAGGAGGCTGAGAAGTTCTAGATAAAAGAATTGGCAGATTTTATGTCTGGTGAGCACTGCTCTCTGCTTCCAGGATGGCTTTACTTTATTTTATTTTATTGATGAGTCTTCTAGAGAGGAAGAACCTTGTGTCCTCACATGGAGAAAGAGATGGAAAGAGCAAAAGAAAAAGAGAAGTAACATCTTCAAACCTCTTTTATAAGGTCAGGATCTCATTCATAAAGGTCTGCTTATACGACTTAATCACGTCTTAAAGGAGTTGACTGGTATCAGAGTGGCAATTAAGTTTTAACATAGAAACTTTGTAGAGACACATGCAGTCAAACCACAGCAGGGAGGATCAGAAGATGAAAGACAACTGCAGTTGGTGTGGGGTGGCAGAGGAGGATTTAATCTGATAGTATGTGCTTTACAGCGGCTAGGTGATTTGATTTGATTTGATTTGATATTTAGGAGGGGGTCTTCTTACTAAGGGCAGACTTGTGAGCTCCAGGCAGTGAAACGTTTCTGTTGGTATGCAAGAGTAAGGGATTGATGTAGATCAGGAGCTATACATTGCCTTATGAAGAGGAGACTCTCACTCCTCAGGGAAATCTGATGTTCAGGGTTTCTTGTGATGACTGAGACAAGAAAGGATGGAGCTGAGGGATATTCAAAATCATTTGCTAACAATCAGTATGGCATGGAGCCTGACCACTCAGAATTGGCACTGATTTATCAGAGTGACCCAGTAATAAACAAGTGTTAGATTGTTATCAGTGTTTCCAAACTGAATCCCAGATGTGGGTGATGTTGCTTGTTCTGATGGAAGGCTCTTCCTTGGAATTGTTTCTTAACAAAGTTTCATATGGCAAAGCTGAGAACGTGTGATGTGAGAAGATTAGGAGCTCTGTGTGTCCAACCTTCAGTTCTCCTAGTACACCCTCACTTATAAATACCTGCACTATGTAGCTGTAATACTTTCTAAAAGAAATGTACATAGATATAAAAGCAACTCTTGCTCTAATATTTACCAAATTTTTTGAGCTCTGGAGGGAATTGTCTATAGCCATACCACCCTAGTGTACAATCTTGTCAGATCTTAGAAGCTAAGCAGGGTTGGTCCTTGTTAGTACTTTGATGGCAGACTGCCTGGCAATACTGGGTGCTGTAGGCTTGGGAGAAGGACCTCACAGCCCACTCACAAAATAATTGGCCATCGAAAAACCCATGAATAGCAGACAACCACTGACAATAATGCCGGACATGGCACAGTGCGTGGAGGAGGACACTGAAGAGGGATAGGATGCTTGTCCCCAAAGAAGAGACACAGGAGTCTGAGCAAGCACAAATCAACAAGCTGGGATGTCATATTTTAACACAGACTGAAGTTAAATGGAACATGAAAGGCACAGTGGTGTCTGGGGCTGTGCTGCTGTGAATGACCATTCAAGAACTTGGGACACACCATCATTGCCACACAGGAACAAACTAGGTCCGTGACTACCTGCTCGTTATGTGCCACATTCTGTGCTAAGTGCTTTGTATATGTGGTCTAGTGGATCACTTGAAGTAGTGTTATAAAGTTGGCATTGTTTTGTTTTTATATGGAAGGAGATATATTTTGACATTTCAAATCAAAGCCATACTAACTCCAAAAACAGTACTCTTATGATGCCACACTATCTGCCAGAATATACATTTAAAAAAAACTTGTTCTATCTTATAATTCTAGGAATGAGAAACTTTTACTGTGTGTTTTATTTTTCTGTTTTTTAAACAAAGTATGATTTAACATCTTACTTAGTTTATAGTTTAGGATTCAAATATTTTATTGAAATAAACCTTCCAAAATGGATTTCAGATATCAAAGTATATCCATGTGCTATGTTTTTAAAAATTAGAATTAAAACGTGAAAAAAAGAGAGCAAAGAAAAATGATGAAGCAAAAATTTTAAACAATATTCTATACTGTCTTTCTATGCATCTTTACAATATTTGGTATATGCCCTTAATATGGTAAATATTAGAAAAATTAGAGGAGAAATATGACTTGTAATTGATAACACATAGTAGTACCCGATAAGTGACTCATTGCAGATCAGAAGATACAATTTTATATGATAGCTAAATTTATTTATTTTTATCTCAATTTCCTCACTTGTAAAGTAGAGATATAATAATCAGAAAGGTTGTATAAAGAATGAAATAATGCATAAAAATCAAAATATTTAAGATGTAATGTGTCCAATAAGTTTTGCTTGCCATTATCCAAATTAAAGTATTACCTGACATAGACTCAAAAAGAAATAAATTTAGTAAAGAAAAGAACTTAAAAGAGTCTGTTTACACACAAGCGCACGCGCGCGCGCACACACACACACACACACACACATATTTTAAAGGCACAAACTACTATGTGTAGGGGAAGGGTAAAGAATAAGAACTAAGTTATATAAAGACAACAAGACTTCCTGAATGCTGAGAATGTCTTTTTCCAATTCATGTCTTTCTGGCTATGAGAAACTCTTTTTGAGAGACTGACTAGTGGAACACCCTGGGAAGATAGTAATTTTTAAGACCCTTATCTGATTTTCCTATTCTCTAAGCTTTTATTATTATTTAGTCTCTTGATGGGTGGTTACTCATGTGTCAGCAATTTCTGAATTCATTCATCATGTTGGGTAGTAATTATTCCAAAGATTTTTGCAGGATGTCTTGTAATCTATTGTGGAAGTTTGATAATATTTTGTCTGCTTAAGGGAATCGTGCATCTTTGGAGTTCGTAAGGGAAGCAGAGGCTGTCTCTCATATGAAATGGGAAGGAGCTGGCTACCTGTTTTCCCAGTTTCCCATGGAGCTAGGGTGCAGCCATGTGATTTAGGCCTCAGTGGGAATATCGAGTTAAACTGGAAGGCAGAGAAGCAGCTGTCCATACAGGCATCTCAGGGGAAGAACGTTTGAGGAAGCAGAAGGAGCCTCTGTGAAGGCCCTAGGGAGCAGGCGCTTAGTGTTTCCGAGGAACAGCAAGGAGGTCAGAGTGGCTGGGGCCCTGTGAGCAGGGGACCGAGTCCTAGGCTTAAGGATGGGCATATGTTATCACATTATCCCAAAGAACATTTAAAAAATGAAGACATTGTGCCCAAGATAGGTTAAATGACTTGCCCCAAATTGCACACTAAGTTGCAAAACCAGGATTGAAAGGATGTCTTTGGATCACAAGCCCTGTGCTATGATCAGGATGTCACTACATATCTTTCTCCAGGTTACCTTAATATTTTCCTCATTCCTTTGTCATGTACTTTTTGTTAAAATTATCAGAGGTTAGGAAGTATACCCTCCAGGATTGTATTGTACATAGCACAAGGTTGAAATGATTTTCTAATTAACCTTGATGAATCACTTTAACAATCGTCTTATTCTACTTTGCTTCATCTTTGAAGACGTGACTAATTCTCCTACTTTAGTAGGAATATCTTAGTATAGATTTATGTGATTATGTAGCTCTTTAGCAAATATACTTTACACCTGTATCATTTATTTTAAGTCATTTAAAATTGTTTACATGAAATCTAAAATTACTTGTACATTGGAAACATTCAACTAAGAAGACAAAGGATAAAATCATATTCAATAGTTGAAACCATTCATAACACACAGGTGTAGAGACACACAACTTGTGCTCATACACACACAACTATAACTACATGAGTGCTGAAATCAGAAATATTTAAAAAATCCAGCCAGTATGGTTGCACATGCCTATAATTGCAGCCAGTTGGGATGTGGAGTCAGGGGGTTTGCAAGTTCAATGCCAGAGGCAGCGTGAATAACTTAGCAAGTCCCTGTCTCAACATAAAAAAATTTAAAGAGGCACTGGAGGTGCAGCTCAGTGACAGAATACTTGCAAAGTATGCGTGAATCCCTGGGTTCAATCCCTCAGTACCAAGAAAAAAAATTTTAAATCCTTAATGAAGACTTAAATGTGGCTTTATTGATAATACAGCAGTATTACAAACAGGTGATTAAATTTGTATTATTTAAAAAATGTAATTATTAAATATTCATGACATATAATACTTTAAAAGAATTAAATACTCATAACAAAATCATGTGGAGAAGATAAAATGCAGACAAAGAGTCTGGGTTCCCACAGCCACCGACCCTCAAATGACCTGCTAATAAATGCCAGATTTTCATCTTGTAAAATTCCTATGGGAGAATAATAAAGGATGAACGTTTGGCCCAACATTTATTTTTATAAAACAAGTACCTTTAGTTTTTCTTCAGGAGAATAATTTTCTTGCTCTATAAAAGTCTTTTGCCCTTTATGAAAATGTGTACTTTCTGTCACACAGCTTGAGCCATAAATTTGGGCAGTTATACATGGAAGTTCAGAACATCCGGCCTAACCAATTCAGATTATTCAAGTAAAAGTTGATATTTATGCTAGCATTATCCTAATTCCTATTATATTTGCTGGCTACTTCTATAATTGTTCATTTATCTTTGACCACAGTTTTGGTTGTGAAATTTTAGGGAATAAATTTATGTCAATCCAAAACAGAAATGCACTAGATATAATCAGCTCTGTGATTAGTAATTTCTATAGGCCAAGTATTCCCAAACATTATTCAACTAGGAGAACTACAGAATAGATAGATATATTCCTAGCACACTGGAAATAATTATGACTTTATGACCAATAGAAATATAAACTAAAACAAATATTAATATATAATATAAAAGACACTGAGAATCAAATTTAAACCAAGAGATCAGTAATACTTATTCCAAGAGATTTCTGCAAAACTCTACACCTTTGCAACACTTCCTTATAAGAAAAGCAGCTCTAAAATCTTGCATGGAATAGATGCTCATGCTACGTGAATCCACCCTCACTTTGGTTATTGCTCAGAGCAAGTTTGTCCTGGGGCACAGAGGTCTAGTCTGTGAATAGATATTTAGTTTAAGGCAGAACGGTGAGAAAATCTTGAGCCATAGTTGTTAGGTGTCACTGAGTCTGTGTCTGATTCCTAGCATCCATACATACAACATGTGAAACAGTATTGTTACTGTTTCTCTGCTATTCATAGGGATTTCAGTGATAATTCAGTGATAAATTTTGGGCATGGGTTGCCCAGTCCTTCTCCCAAGCCTACAGCTCTTGGTGTTCCAAGGTGATCTCCCATCCAAGCACTAACCAGGCTGGACCCTGCCTAGCTTCTGAGATCTGATGGGATTGGATACCACAGTGGAATGGCTGTAGGCTGAGCCATAGACTAGATGTTCCATATTGGATAATAGCAAATTTGCCCAATTATATGCCCTCTGGAGAAAAAGGATGCTAATTATACTTTAAAAGTCAAATAATTAGTATTTATAGATTTCTCTGTTTTCAGATTCTAGGTGATTCACTGGGATTCTTAGTGTTTCAAGGTGTAAGACACAGAAGGGTGTTTGGTTGGACAACGAGTTTCCCCAAGATACTTCCTACATCTTTCTTAACATAATCTTATGATGAGGTCACCAAATACATTCACTGAAAATCTTCTTAAAAGTCTGCCTTCCTTTCCTTTTCTTCCTTCTTTTGTCTTTCTTTCTTTCTTTTTTCTTTCTTTCTGTATTTGGAGCATGAACCTTGGCCCTTAAACATACTTTGCAAAAAGGTCTTTCTAAGTTACATAGGCTGCCTCTGACCTTGAAAACATGATCCTCTTGTCTCTGCACTACTATTAGAGACTTGTGCCAATGTGCCCATCTTTTAAGTTTGGTTCTTGACAAGAACTATTGCTAGACAGAATAGGGGTGGGAGGAAGAGGAAGAGGAAGTGGAGGAGGTGAAAGAGAGAAGTTAATGGAAGGAGGATAAGAGTGAGAGGAGAGACAGAGATTGACATGTGGGGAGAGAGAGAGAGAGAGAGAGAGAGAGAGAGAGGATATTTTACTTAAAAATTTCCCCAAAACTTGCAAAGAAAATGAACCTAATGTAGCCTATAAAATAAAAATGATTGCTGGGCCTGGTGGCATACACCTGTAATTCCAGAGACTCAAGAGGCAGAAGCAGGAGGATCACAAGTTGGAGACCACAGGCAGTCTGCATAATTTAGCGAAACTCTGTCTCAAAAAAAGTAAAATAATGGGCTTGGGGGTGCAGCTCAGTGGCCCAGCATTTGCAAAGCATGCAAGTGTGAGGCCCTGGGTTTAACCCCCAGTACTGCAAAAGATTAATTAATTAATTAAAAAATGATCAACAGGAGGATTAATTCAAAGCAGAGAACTTGAAGGATGTTTTGAACCCTCAAAAAATTAAAAGAAGGAAAAACATCAAACAGAAATGATGAAGAAAAATGTGAGTAGGACATAGAATCAAAATGAATTCTTATGTGAAAACTCTCATGAATAGGATAAACTCCGATGGAATTGGCTCTACGTTCCCCTTAGTAGAAAGCTTAAAGGCAGTGGGGAATGTAGACACAGCTGACAGAGTCTAGATTTTCAATGTGAACTCTGCCTTTTTAGTTCTATGATTTTTTGCAAAAGATGTAACTTCTCTCTGTGTCTTGGTCTCCTCATATATTAAATGGGAAAAAGTATTTTATATCTCAAAAAGTTATTACAAGGGTTAGATAAGGTCATTATTTTACTTAGTGTTAGAAGTATCTTGCTCTGTTGTACATAGGGTTGCGATGAGTCAGACCTGACTCCACAGCACCTAACAACAATTCTAAGACCCTAAGAATTATTTTACTAAGTACTTAGCATAGTGAGACAGCAAAGAGATTCCATTTTTATTTAAGCAATATTTATAGAAACAAAAATGCAGAAAAATTTAAAAAGTAAAACAGTGCATGCACTTTACAACAGAAAATAGGGGAAAAGCAAGCTTAAAAATATAGAAATAATAAAACAAGCACCAAATATAAAAGTAGATATATCAATGACCAAGAACATTTATAATCTACTTACATGATATTATACAAAGTTAAAACCTCAATTTTTGGATTAAAAAACAAGATGGTACTATATGCTATGTACAATAATGTTTGATATATAAGAATGGTCTAGAAAATGCATGCAATTTTTCTGACAAGATAATAACAAAGTTCACTACAGGAAAAGTTTCTATCTTAAACAGAACTGGAACTCAAGTACATATAGAAAAATATTACCAAGTAAATGATAGAGAAGACTTAGATGGGGAGGGTGGTGGTGGGGGAATAATACAAGAGGGTAAGGGGGCACCTATATGAATAATGTACATCAAAATGCATATATGGAAATGTCACAATGAAAAGCATGTCAGAATGAATCACATTAAGGTGTACATTAAAAATGTCCAATAAAAAAATCCTAAAAATCCTCCTTAAAAAAAAAGAATGTATAACTATACTAAATATGAGTATTTAACATATATACATATATATACATATATATATAAATTTGTGTATATGCAAATTGTATATCTTTTGAGCCTATAGAAGATAGGGTTTTTGGCAAAATTACAATGATTAAACAAAAGTTTTTAATTTTAAAAAGTTTTACAAAAATAGGGTTTACTTAGTCAATACTTTCAGCTCCTAATGTGATATAAATTAGCACCAGTTTTAATAACCAAACAAATACCTTGTTCATTTGAACTTTTATTGGTTAATTTATATTTAAATCCACTATGAAATTTAAAATCACTTTACTAAATAACTCTAGGATCAAAGTGATCAAAACCGCTTTTGTAGAGTATTTAGGAAACATTAGCAATATCAGAAGACAGAAAAAGTATAGAAAGCCATCCAATTCATGTTTGCATTTAGCATAAACTGGATGCCAACACCCTTAGAAAAGAAGACATCACATGAAACAACTAAACACACCCTTAAAAAAGAAGACATCACACAAAACCACTAAAGAAAAATCTTGCATATTAATGTAGATGCAAAATTCTAAATGGAGTACTAAGAAATACTGGGACTATTACTCACCTTAAGTAAAATTTATCCCCAAAATGAAATGAATTTTTAATTTTCTCATGTGATAAGTGCATCAATAGTTTAAGCAAAATAAACCATATGAGAATTTTAACAGAGTTCTCTTTAATAGGGAATTTTAGTAGATTAATAGAATGTTAATAGACATGTAACCTCTCTGTGCTCCAGTTTCCTGTTTAAAAATGCAGATGATAATCATATATACCTCAGAGGCTTATTGTGGAGGTTAAATTAATACATTTAGCTAATATGTTAACAGTGCCTAAAAGTGTCAAATAAATATTAGGTATTGTTTTAAGAGGTATGTCCTTTAAAACTTAGATAGCAAAGGCTATATGTATCAGTACAATTCTTTTGGTCCCAGAGCCAGTATGATATTTGTTAAACTTTAAAACTGTAGCACATTGCCATAAAATGAGTAAAAATGTGACATTATGTGTATTACTTTTGGATATTATTCATAAAAATTCCAGCCAATGTAATTCAAAATTCAAATAAGAAATAGAATGATTAGCTTGGAAAAGGGGAAATCATGATTTGCATATAATTTGATTATATCTGCTAAAATTTTATAATTTACAGAATTTTGTAACTCATTTGATTCTATAAAATTGAAAGATTTAAAAAAATATTCAAATTTGCACCACAATCTTCCTATATACCAAAGATGTTGTTGTTGTTAGGTGCTGTCGAGTGGGTATCGGACTCATAGCGACCCTCATAGGGTTTTCAATGGCTGACTGTTTTGGGATTGCCTTGGGAGTGGATTGCCAGGCCCTTCTCCCATTTTTGCGGTGCTGGGAATTGAACTTGGGACCTCAGAGGCTGCAGCACAGCGCTCTACCAACTGAGCTAAATCCCAGCCCATACCAAAGATAGAAGGTAATGTATGATAAAAAGACTATTTTCTCATTAATGTATGTAACTTAAAATAGTGAAGAAAAATCCTAGTGAGATATATGCTAGTGAGAAACAAACTATTTACTTGTAGAGGTAGCTACTAAAGAAGAATGGATTAAATGAAGGAATGAAGAAAAGCACACAGAATGGGAGAAAGTCTTTGAAAATTATACATCTGACAGGGGATTAATATCTAGAATGTATGAAGAATTCAGAAAACTTAAATACCAAAAACCCCAAACAAAATAAATAATCTAATTAATAAATGAGGAAATGAATTTAATTGACAGTTCCCTAAGAAAGAAGTTTAAGTGACCAATAAATATATGAAAAAACCATCCTGAGCCATCAGGGAAATGCAAATCAAAACCACGTTGTGGTTCTATCTTACCCTAGTCTGAATGCTAAACATCAACAAAACAAACAACAATGCTGGTGAGTGTATGGAAAAAAAGGAAATGCTAGTGGGTGTATAAGTCAGTAGACCATTATGGAAGTGAGTATGAAAGTCTCTCAGAGAACTAAAAATAGAACTACCATGTGATAGCTATACCATTCCTGTTTATATACTCAAAGGAATCTAAGTCAACACACCGTAGAGACACCTGCACTTCCATGTTCACTGTAACACTGTTCATAGTAATCAAGTCACAGAATCAGCTTAGATGTCCATTAACAGAGGTAGGACTAAAGAAAATCTGGTATGTATACACAATGTCATTTTATCCAGCTGTAAAGAAGAATGATATGTGATTTGCAGGAAAATAAATGGAACTGGAGATTATCATATTGAGCAAAGTGAGCCAGACTCAGAGAGGCAAATACAGCATGTTCTCTCTCATATGAGGAATCTAGATTTGAAAAAACCAAACCAAAGCAAAGCAAAATAAAACAAAGCATAGGTATGTGAGACTTGAAAGTAAAAGGAGGACTATTTGGAGTGGGGAGGGGAAAGCAGAAAATGGGGGAGGAACAAGGGAAGATAAAAGGGGGTAAGTGTGAGCAAAGCATACAATTGTATGAAAATGCCGTAATGAAATCTGTGATACTGTATGCTAAATAAAATTTAAAAAGAAGTAATCTGATATCGAAGTTACCCTTGAATTACACTATACCGAGTATATAGCCATCTACGCCTATAGCCCTTCCCTAACACTTGCCATCTTTTAGGGGACAGAGTGGCTCCTTGTGTACTCACACCTCTGCTACAGGGAAATGGCAGCATTCATCACCTCTCCCAAGATCTCAACCAATTACATCCAGAGACAGGTGACTTTATGCCTGGCTTTGACAGGATCTACACTGTTTCTCTGCTGACAGGAAAACGAGACCATCATCACACCCTTCATGCTGCGAGCCTCAGACAGACATTGTTTGGCTGCCGTTTTTATCTCGTATGTTCTTTCTTTCTCAGTTATTTTTCATGTCTTCTTTATATATAATAATTGAAGTCATCCAAGAATGAAAAAGTAATAAACCTAATTGGATGATTGGAATAAAAATTTATTCTCTCTGATATGTGAGCATCCCAACACTGGAAAATCCTGTAGTAATTCACAGGAAGAACAATCATGACTTTTAGAACTTTGAAACAAAAATTACTTAGTAGCAAGAAAGAAAGCAGACACAGACTGAGCAGTGGGCAAGGAGAACAACAGGAGCATTGGAGGAGTTATGAGCTCCTCTGAGAGGGCAGAATCCAGAGCAGGAGCAAAATCCCAGGCAGGCGTGAGAGCACCTCTGATGAGGATATTGTTTGAATCTCAAAAATCTTATATGAGTGAAATAAACTTCATTTCCTGTAATTCTCTGGTTGAAAAAAATCAGAGATTATTGATGACTCCCTAGCAGGATGCCATTGTTTTCTATCTTGTAGGGGCTTGGGTTACAGGAGTGTATGCATTTATCAAAATTCACCAAAATACACATATCATTCCCTCCATTTCATGAAAATGTTATCCCTAAAGAAATACTGAAATATATTTAAGGATATGCTTGCTAAAGTATATAGGTTAAAGCATCCTGAGGTCTGAAATTTACTTCAAAATGCATATAAATTAAATGGATTAATTGAAGAATGTGGGATGGATAAATAGAAAGCAATATAGCAAAATTGTACTAGTAGAATCTGGGTGATGGGTATACTCTTGTTTACAAAAAATCAAGGAAAGTGCTGTGCTACTGGATGGAAAATTCTGAATATTATAAAGATAATACATTTTCCTATGGTGAATCAAATGTAAGAAGAATAAGGAAAATTGAGCCAGGCATGGCGACATATGCCTGCAATCCCAGCAACTTGGGAGGCAGAGGCAGGAGAATGGCAAGTTCAAGACCAGAGACAGTCTGTGTAATTTAGCGAGACCCTGTCTCAAAAAGTAAAAAATGGGCTTGGGGGTGCAGCTCAGTGTACAGCACTTGCAAAGCATGCAAGCACGAGGCCCTGCATTCAATCCCCAGTACTGGGGAAAAAAAAAAAAAGGAAAGAAAAAAGGAAAATAAGGAAAATTGAAAATTGAACAGGTAAAAATAAAAGTAAAGTTTAAAGAAGTCACCCTTACTAGAACCACCTTACTATTAACATTTTGATGTATATTTGTCTCTATCTCTTGCTCAATCTTTACAAAAAAATCATATAAATAACACAACTTTATATAATCTACCAAGAGTAGCTATATCATGCCCAAGCTTCCAAGTTGTATAGATTAGGTATTGTGTTCATCTGTACGTGAGAAAAAAAGTAAAAATAAGGTTAAACTAAATACTTTATTTGTTGTTGTTGTTAGGTGCTGTCAAGTCGGTATCCGACTCATAGCGACCCTCTGTACAACAGGGGAAACACTATTTTCAGTGCTTCTCTGCTGTTCATAGGCTTTTCAATGGCAGATTGATTTTTGGGAGGGGGTTGCCAGGTCCTTCTCCCAAGCCTACAGCTTCTTGTGTTCCCAGGCGGTCTCCCATCCAGGTACTAACCACGCCCGACCCTGCTTAGCTTCCGAGATCTGGCGGGATTGGTTGCCACAGGGCTACTGCTGCAGAAATACTTTATTTAGTACTCCATAAACCTGGTAAGTTGATGGAAGTATAACCAAAAGTAATATAATATTTGCATAATGGAAAAAGCAAATGCTGTATAACTCTGCACCCAACCAAAATTTATCGATAAAGAGATAAAAAGAAAAAAAAATGAACAGAGCAAAGAAGATCAAGATGGATATGATGGATCCTTGATTTTACCAATATTCTAGTTTACTTACATATTTTCTTTACTCTTTTCACACATAGGGAAGTTGGGTGTCTTCAAGGCCATTTCTCAGTCTGTCCAGCTATCAAATATATCTCCTAGGCTGTAATATAATGGGAAGAGTAAAACGGTGCACCTATCAAGATAAAAATATGTAAAATAACTTCAGCCTCTTTGATGAGTAAGGAAGTCAACATTAAACATCGTGGCATCATTTATCATGTATCAGTCTCATGCTGTAAAAATTCCATAGTTTTATCAGTTGCTGTGGCATACACTTGTAATCCTGGGGACTGAATAGGCAGAGGCAGGAGGATTTCAAGTTTAAGACCAGAGACAGCCTGCATAACTTAACGAGATCCTGTATCAAAATAAAATAATAAAAAACGTGTTAGGGATGCAGCTCAGTGGCAAGGAACTTGCAAAGCCTGTGTGAGGCCCTGGCTTTATTCAGGAATTAACCTCCCCTCTCCTCACAAAATCCATTGTCCTTTATTCTGAAGAACTGATAGGTACAGTATTATACAATGGATAAGTTAACTCTTTGGGCTGGGGTTTAGCTCAGTTGGTAGAATGCTTGCTCTGCATGTTCTGAGGCCCTGGGTTTGATCCCCACCACCACAAAAATAGGAGATAGATCTGGCAGCTCATTCCAGAAACAATCAGCCATTGAAAACACTATGAATAGCAGAGAAGCACTAACATAGTCCCAGACATGGCACAGTGACACAGAGTGTTTCCTTCTCTTGTAGATAGGATCACTATGAGTTACACCTGACTGGATGGCACCTAACAACAAAGTTAACTCTTTACAGATTGCTGTCTAATATACATACTGAGCAAGAGAAAAAAGTCAAAGTGACTCAAAGTGACAACGAGAAAAAGGGCTACCTACCGAAGTTGACTTGCACATGAGCAATGCTTTAATATAAGCATGTCCTGTGTATAGACCCTACGCTTCCCTGGCAACACTGCCAATGCTTCAGGTGTTATGATAGGGTGCCCTTGTGGCTGCCTGCTGGACAAACCCAGGAAGTCATAGGAAAGTGACCGATCTCATTACCGGCCTGTCGTGTCCCACATTCTTACATGTAGAATGGGTTTTTTTTTTACTACATTATTTCAAGAATTCTTATGAAATTGTGCAAAATGATTTTAGCTTAATCTTTATTGCATTTTTGTTGTTTAAAAATATCTTTACACTTGATTGACAGCATGGTTAGGTATAAAATTATAGGTGAAAATTATTTTCTTTTTCTTCAACTTTTAAATTTCCCTTCTTTAAGAAAATATATGCTAGTAAACTTATATTAATTGTACAAAATAATGCATTTCATTATCATATTTCAGGCATGTATATAATGTGCTTTGTTCATATTCATCCTCATTATTCCTCTGTCTTGTTCCTAATCCACCCTCCCACAGTTCCTTTTCCTCTTCCCTGTCTCATTTCTACTTCCATTCTTAAGTCTATATTCCACATATGAAAGAAAACATTCAACATTTGTCTTTCTGAGTCTGGTTTATTTTGCATAGCAAGATTATTTCCACTTCAATCTATTGCATTACTATAATATTAAGAAACAATTCCATACTTTGTAAGAGCATAGAGAAGAAATTAAGAAAATAAGGGAAAAGATTTATAAATTTTCTGGTGCAATCATATAATGGAATATTTTGTAGATATTAAGATTGAGGTTTCAAGAATTTTCAATTATCTGGAGATGCTTTCTGTAATAGCTATAAAAGCAGGCTATGAATTGAAAATATGGGGTCTCCATCCATGATATATTGATTATATGTCTAAAAATCTATAATATACATAACATGTACACAGTGGAGAAATATAAAATATGAAGAATTCTCATTTCTGTTGGAATTCATATTTATTCCTCTTTTCTTTTTTCTTTATTACTTTCTCAGTTTTCTTTATGATTATCACTTTCTTCTATAATTATAAAACACATTTAAAAATTATAGCTAACATCAAGGTGACATTTTTAAAAAGCTTCATAACCTTGCCATGAACAGAAAATATTTTAGATTTAAGTAGCAATTTAGATTTCATCTGCATTTATGTGTTTTGAGACTATTTTAAAAACATATATTAAAATAAGAAATTTCCATGGTAGATATGAATCTACATTACATTTACTTCATTTATATTAGATATTTCATTCAGAACTGTACCATAAATTTCTCATTTTAGTAGTTTAATTTCTCAAGTTAAGTATTAGAAAGTAGAATAAACAAGTCTAAGAAAATGGCATTTTCATCGTTCATCTTCTGGTGAGGATAAAGGAGTAGAAGACACTGATATTCTTCTCTAATGAAGGGAGGAGACTGATACCGGTCTATCTTCTGATGCATGTTAGTGTGAGAAGTTCACAATACTGATGGGAATACCCAGGAGGCCAAATCTTTGGCAAAAAGGTTTCCAGCCTATGCAAAATTCCTATTCCCAGGAACTCCTGAGTCACTGGTTGCAAAACACACTGGGATAATAGGTTTATCAGTGGTACATAGCATGGGTAGCTCTTTGTGGTGGGATTGAAATAAACTTCTCAGTGATGGGATTGAAATAAAGCCCTTGGGAGCTCCAATTGCAGATGTAGCACCACTCAAAATGAAAAGAAACACACTGGCTGAAACAATGGTCTCAAACATTGGTGCGGTAGTGTTTGATTCTGCTGTATATGAGTAGTTTTGAGTAGGATTCAACTCATTGGCACCTCACAACAACATACAACCCTATCATCCATGATTCAACTCAAATATGATCTTTCCACAGACATCTTTCCTGACCAATTAACCAACATTTCTACAATCATTCTGTATCACGTTTCCCCAAAGTGATGTCTTCTGAATTCTTAAAACATCTGATATTGTCTTACTTATTTGCTAAGTGATTTTTTATCTCTTCTACACTATACATAGGGTGAGAAAAATTAGAGCCCATTGTTGTACCTGAGTGCCTAGGACAGCATGTGAAACATAAAAGTTGTTCAATAGTTATTTCTTGAATGAAAGAATGAAAGAATACATGAATGATACCAAATTTGACACTTGAAATTTTGGCAGAAGTTTTAGATACTGTCAAAGAAATCTCTCTCTGCTTTCCCATCACCTCTTCAATGTTATAAACGTTTTAAAATGTTTCTGTTTTCTGTTTTGATTATTTTATCTACAAGGTGATTGTAGAAAAGATAACAGCTGGAACTAGGATTAAGTATCAGACTATGGAGTCAATACTGACCATTGACATGCTGTTCAAGAAGTCAACATATGCAAGAAGGATTAGAAAATTTAGTTTTGAGATTTTTAAATGTGACATATCATCTGTGTGTATTGATGAATCATTGCTCTTTATATTTTGTTTTTCCTTTCAACATGCAAATATTAGATACAAATCCTAAAGTAGGTATTTGAAGAAGTGGCTATATGTTTCAATTTTCTTTTTATACATTATCTTGTACTATAGTTTGATTATCTATATTGAAGCAAGTCGAATTTGATATAGTAACTGTTTTCTGGCCATATCAGTCATGTGTCTAGCATTTTATGAAAACATATAGTTTGAAACAGCTTCTTTGGATATGTTATACATTCTACATATGCTGTTTAATTTTTAAAGGAATGTAGATATGTTTAGAGAAATTCTGAGTGGGTTACTCATGTCATATATTGAATTATTTTTAAAACATCTGTGAGATGTGTAGAGTCATTTGTGGTTAATTTAAAACAAATAAGTAAACTTGAATATTAAAACATTTTTT